>JBBPCX010000147.1:19816113-19832483 GCA_037974365.1 Hydrocynus forskahlii | reverse complement strand
TGTTGTCCAGTGCCAGCAGTTTGGCCACAGAATTCGCCAGAGAAAGGTGAATCAATAGGGGCAGGGTGAGGCGTTCTGCTCCATCTCATGTGTCCAAAGTGTCCCAGAAGTGAGTGAGCAAGTGAGTGGGCGAGCGAGTGAGTGAGCTAAAGGGATAGCAGGGTGCAGGCCTGCCACGTTTTGATTAAATCAGAATGCCTTCCGTCAGGGTTCCGAGGTGACTGCTGGCCAAATTGCGAGTGTCAGAGAGAGATAACATTGCTATGAGTGCAGACCCTTTTAGCAGAGAGAAAAGCGCAGGGTTACTCTGTTCTCCACCCACGATAAAAGCCAACAGGGACTGACTCACCCTTAAAGAAAAGAGGAGCACGACATGGCTTTCAAGAGCACAGCAGACATCTGAAGTGGGACAAGATATGTGGACGTGTCCGCACACAATGCCAGGGATGTCCTTCTGCAGGGGAAAGTCAAAGATGGATGAGATATGTGAAGTTAAATAAACTTAGGCAAAACAAAACTCCTGAAACTGTTCGTGAAACAGACGGACATTGTAACAGTGTTCTCAGTTTCCCTTTAGTCCCCTGGTTTACTACGTTTAGTTTTACGGCAAGTTTTATTTTCTTTATCATGTTCAGATGAGCAGATTGTGGCTCTGGTTAGTCCAATGACCATTTATTGCCATACAGATATAAGATTAGAGATTAATAAAAAATAAAAAATTATAATCAATTTAATGAATTGTTATACAAATGGTGCACATCACAGGCTCCACTGCAAAGTGCTGCACTGTCAAAATCCAGTTTCAAAAACCCTCTTAGCCATGCTCTAAAACTATGGCTCCCAGTTCTTCAGGTCTTTTCCCTGTACACTGCCTTCAGGGTACTGTACTCTGGAAGGGTGGATGTTCACCTGTAGCCATGCACACTCAATCATTCACATTCTAATAACAACAAAGAAATAATTAAAGTGAACGCGACCATTCTGTCACACGTGAACAAACCACAACACACAGCGAGAACAGCACAAAATTCTTCCTCTGCATTGAACCCATTCACCAAGTGAAGCAGCGGGCAGCCAGGAACACAGCGCCCGGGGAGCAGTGAGTGGGGATGGTACCTTGCTCAAAGGTACCGCAGAGGTGCCACTAGCAGGCTTGTGACTCAAACCCACAACTTTCTGATCACAGGGCAAATGCCTTAACCACTAGGCCACCAGCTGCCCATTTACTTTTTATTTATTTTCTGTCAGGTGCACCTATGACATTTTTTACATATACAAGTTTTGTACAAAACAGTTTTTTTTCCAAAACTGTTCATATTTCATTTCTAAATGAACACTTTCAATCTTTCTTTATCCTTTACAGTCAAACAGGTTGTTTTAGGTACCTTTAAGGTCAACATATATATATGGGGATAAACTGGTGGGGATAAATAGTTGTGGGGTGAATACCACAGATAAGATATAAAGTTAAAACAACATAATACTGTGTGATTAAAGCAGCTGTGACCCTTGGACATCGGAAGGTGTGCTGTTGTAATTGATGCCAAATATGCCGTAGAGGTCCTGTAACTTGGACATTCCTCGATCAGATTACGATCTGCGGAATCTAGAGGCCAAGTCAACTCATGGAACCTTTCGTCATGTTCTTCAAACCATTCCTAAACCATTTTGTAGTGTTTTGCAGGGTGCATTATCCTGCTGAAAGAGCCCATTGGCCTTAGGCAGTGCAGTAGACATGAAGGGAATCTTTCACCTTTCTATCACAGTCAACATGAACTTTTTCAGCAATTTATGCTACAATAGCTCTTCTGTGGGTTCGGAGCATTCACTTCCCACGCACATCAGTGAGCCTTGGGCTCCCATTACTCTGCCTTTAGTCCACCGGTTGTCCTGTCTTGGACCACTTTTGACTCTTTAAAGAAACGTATACTAAAAGTTTCTTTCAGCAGACCAAAGTTTTCTTCGGTGGCATCGCTCCAAAGGACACTTGTTGGCATCTTTTGTTTTTAGGAGTGTCAAGATTTATTATAATCATACTGGTTGTGTTTCATGAAAATTCATAAAATACACAGTTTTTTATTTGATTGTTTTTAATGCTAAAAACAGGTAGCACACATCAAATATATAATGTATTAAGATTATTAAAAATAGTGAAGCAAAAAGGAGTCCGATCCTTTGTCGATACAAAGAATTCACAAATTTAACTTCATGTAGGTACCAGCCACAGCATACCAGGAATACCCTGCAAGACCTGCTGCTCTGGAGATCTTCTGAGACAGATTCATCTTGGACCTTGTCAAAAGTCCCTCAGATTCTTATATTTGTGCCACATCAATTTTAAGAACAGACTGTTCACTTGCTACTAAATGTATTCCACTCTCTGACAGGTGCCACTGTAACGAAATAAGCAATGTTATTTATTTCATCTGTCAGTGGTTTCAATGTTCTGGCTGATCAGTGTGGGTGTACATATGGGTGTAATGTGATGGTTTTCATGACATCAAAAAAAAACAATACACAGACCCCTGACGTTCTGCATCATTCTGTCCATTTTTGGAATTCTGAGTCTAAGCTGGTTTTCTCTTTGAGAGAAATAGATGTTAAAAAATGACAAAAATTAAACGGTTCCTAACCTGATCATTTTGCCCTGTACACATTTCTGACCAAATCCTTCCATACAGTGAAATTAAGTCTATTATTAAATATCAACACTGGTGGTTAGGTGGGTTTTGGGGAGGTTGACAGTCTTATGAAATCAGTTCAGAGTGCAGCAGAGTCTCCTTGCATGTAGTGATATTTGTATTTTGATCTCTAAATGACCACTAAATTCACAGGAAAGTTATTTAAACTCAAAGGGATATTCAGTTTGGATTACTTCTGAAGATAAGATAGATGAGACAAGATAACCCTATATTAGTCCCAGCAGCAACAATGCAAAAAAAGTAGAAGCAGCATAAGGAATATAAATGTATTAATGCTGGGCAACGATTAACATTTTAAAATCATTATTAATCACAAAACACATGTAATTAATCACAATAAAAAAATGTTACATTGTTATATGCAAAGTGAAATAATGAATTCAAAAGTAGTGTATTGCACACTTTCATTTTTAAAGTACTGCCATATGAACAAAAGTGCAATAACATTTGGTTTCCAAACACTTGAAACAAATGAGGTGCTTTTTAACAGCAGTATTCCCTTTTGCAGTTAAAATGTTTCTTGTAAATCTCAATTTAAACATTCATGCAATGAAATCAAATATTAAACCAAAGCTATTTGCCAGAGCATGTCCAGAGCATGGGGGGCAGAACCATTATAGCAGCCACAAAGAGGGACCAACTCCTTAATAAGTCTATGTATCTGAATGCAATGGTATAATGGTCAGGAGTCCCATTACTTTATCCATGTAGTACACACCTTTTCCCCCCTGGACGACAGCCGAGACGTAGAGCGCTGCAGGCACAAGCACAAAAAAGCAACAAACTTAATTAAAATTAAAACTGCGTTAACATGTGATAAAATAATTGCCGGCGTTAAGTACATAATAACTTGCCCAGCCCTAAAATCTATAAATATAAATATATATGTTTTTTGTAAAAGTAAAAAAAGAATTTTAATCAGGTAAAACTGACATTAATTGGAGAATGTTGACTTGTCATAATAAGACTTTGTTAAGCAGCATTGCTTTCATATATGGAAACTGTGAAGTGAATGTCACATATACTCTTCAACGAACCGTATAGTAAAAAGGTTATCTTGCTAACCAAAAGTATTCTTCAGTGGCATCACTTCAAAGGTCACTAGTTAGCATTGTGTATTCAGGAATGTCCAGTTTTATTATAACCAAATTAGATGTGCTTCATGAAAAGGCACAGGATTGATTTTTGTGTGTTTGTTTACTTGCACACCAGGAACAATATGAATGTGTTTTACAGGTAGTTCACATCAAATCTAACTCCAAAAGCAGAAGGTCAAAATAATGAAGCGAGAAGGAGTCTGATCCTGTTGTTTGGCTTCTCCTTTGATTCAAAAGCTTGAAATAATAGGAATGAATTCGTATATTTAAAGAGAGTATGTGACAGCTGGTGTTGAACACTCAGACACTGCAAAGAACTGCAAAAAAATATAATAATAATAATACAACTATTGTTTCCTCTTTTCCATCTTTCCTTCTCTTCCTGCCTCTCTTTCTTCCCTCACCCTCCCATTTATCTTCCTTCATCATCTTTCATCCTTCTACTGACTGGCATACATATTTATAACACATCAAACCCCACAGAACAAAAAAGAGATCACTCTCCATTTCCCTCTGTGTTGGGAGGACGGTATGTGGGGCTTGCTGGACCACAGCTAAAGTACCTTTACATAAGGGATATGGCCATGTGTAAGGTCTGAGGCTGAAAGCACATGTCCATTTTCACCATGTTCTTGAGATTTTTATATTTTTATATACATTTTACAGGCTTTCTCTAAATCTCACACAATACTTCAGTCTGTGCAGTTCCTAAAGGACCCTATGGATGTCAAGTCATCCTGCACTGCTGTGATTTGACAAAAAAGGCAGGAACACCTTGGTGTTCCTACCAAGACCTCTAACTGTCACTTCAAATATTGATCCTGTCCTTCAAGTATCCATCATATCCCTGATATTTCTGTCCAGAATGTTCTTTGTGAGCCTGGGAACATTAGGTAATATATATTTTTTTCCCCTAAAATGTCATCAGGTTTAGAAAATTTTTACTTGTTAGACCTTTAGTTATTGGCATTTCAGCACTGACTTTTATGATTATTAAATAATACAAATTAAGGCACTCTGCCCTTGTATCTTTGGCATTTACGCTTTCAGCCCATTAGTGTTGCCATTAATATTTCTTAACTGGCACTTCTCTACATTTACATTTACATTTACATGGGGAACAGGTTGTTCTATGAAAATAAAGTGGAGGAGTGCAAGTGAAAAGATCATTCCAAGCAAAAATCAATGGTCTGTCTCTAAAAAGGTAGTTCGATTTACATGACATGAGTAAGTGTAATACTGAAGGTCATGCACCAGCTATTGACATCTTAGTTAAGCATTTTTAATTGAAGAAAACACACACCACCCTGAATAATAAATGAATCACAAAATGGAAAATTAATTTAATGAAAATGTAATGTAGTTGCCTGGTTAAAACTTATCTAGCCAAAATATCATACATCCCTTATAGTGAAGCATTATTTGGCATAATGTAGAGCTAGGATTAAGTTGTCTGACTTCTACTGCATTTGTTACCAAAGCATCATGCTGTGCTATCAATCAGATGTAATGTCTAGGTGTTTTTCCACAACACATTACAGTAAAAAACCTTCATGGCTTAATGTATTATGAATCTTTTATAAGATAGTGCCCAGAGGCAAGCTGATTTCCAATAAGTTTGTAGGTAAAAGAAGCACAGAGGCAGTAGTTATACAAAAAGTGCGCAAAAAGGGATTAGATGATAATTTTCTCACAGAAAAGAAACACCTGAATGAAGGAACTATTACATATTGCAGTGCAACAAGAAGAAAAACAGACACACACACACACACACACACACACACATAACAAATTGTTTTTGTGTAGGTGCCGCTTGACCACACAACTCTGATCCATCAAGGCATGGATTCCATACTCTGTAAGACCTCAGAAGGTGTGGCATGATATAAAGAAAATGTGATTCATCAGTCAGGGCCACCTTATTCCATTACTCAATGGTCCAGTTCTGATGCTAGAGAGAGGCCCAGGCTGAGTCTCCTCGCACCCATTGACCCCGAGATGGGCCCCGGGTACCCGCGACCCTAGTGAAGTTAAATGGTTACAGAAAACGAGTGAGTGAGTTTATAGCTATAAGGCCAAATTGAGAAAGCTTTAACAGCATAATACCACACAAAATGTGCAGCATGGTCTTATTTAGTCTTATTCAGAAGGTCATATTTTGCATGAACAGCAGGCAAACCTCTGCTGTAATATTTTTTAAAATATTTAAAACAATAAAGAAGGCTTGCTTATGAATCACTGTTTATGAATGAGAAAATGTGTTACCACAATGTCATTTGCTGTTAACATCACATTAAATGTGCCTGTGCATTTTATGAATCTGGCCCAGTGTGTACCATCAACGCCCAGAATAAAGGCGGGAGTTCTGCCAAATACTACTTTCATCAACAACTTGAGCAACTTGGACAGTTTCCCGTATGTTCATCATTCATTTTAAAGAGAGCTACACAAATCTAAAGAATTCAAGTGGACAGGAACATGCACTCATAAATAGGGGAGAGTGAAGCAAGTTGAGCTAGTGGGTAAGCTGATCCACCCCCTGTATTTAAGCAAAGGCACAAATTTGTTATCCTGTGATCATACATTCTGCAAGCAGCATTCATTTCTCCTTGGCTGTGATGGAGAGACGTCAGTGGTGGTGTGGGAAGTATGTTTTTTTGACAAAAAAATGTTTTTTGCTTCTCAAAGTTATTTTTTAATGTGTCAGCTATAATGACTATTAGGTCAAAGCATATTTATCCTGGACTAAAAACATAAAACATACCTGTAGAAACCATGTGAACTCTTTAGCTAAAGCTTAGCCTGAATGGCTAAGACTGTTTTGTTTTTTTTTTAAATGGTGGTGGTGGGGCCAAGTAAGCTTTTTTTTACCTTTTTTTTTTTGGCAAAAATTGAGCCACTGGTTCAACTTAATGTACTTACATGTAGTATTACATAACTGTCTGTCTCTTCATATTGTAAAAATAACAGAAACTCTGTCATGCCAAGAAAATACAGCAGAAAGCAATGACACCATGGAATATAATTTCTGGATTCAAGTCCACTGGGATTTCCCCATACAACAGAGATCTCTGCAGAGTTTGAGCCATTTGTGGTGTCAGACAGGCCAAACCCGAAGCTACAGTTTGATACTGCAGATGACCCAACCCCTCCTCAACCCCCATCAGTGCTGAGCTGCCTTCATCAAGCTGACACAGATGTGAATCCCAGTCACATTGCATTTGTGTAAGATAAAATCTTGCCCTTACCCAAAAGTCTGCATCCCAGGTTACAAACAAACCAAAAATGCATTAAGACAAGAATCCTTACTGATACACCTGGAAAGCAGGCAATTGAAAGGTTTCGTGAAGAAAGGAAAAGTAAACAACAGGGAAAAAAAAAAGTAATATCAAAGAAGGAAAACTCAAGAAGAAACAAACCAAGAAGCCTACATTTTATATGATTTTGTGAAGAACAGCCCTGCACCTACTGGTATGGTGGCAAAAGTCACACAGGCCTAGACTTTAGTTTGTTATTGTCGGCTACTGTTACATATGCATTTACCCTCTTTGTTTGATGGGTGGAAATTTTCAGCTATGCTCAGGTTTATACAATAAATAGTACCCGGATCAATTTATCCCTAGGTGGCTCAGTTTACCCACTGCCTCGGATCAATTTACCCCTAAGCTGGGGAAAGTTGAGCCATTAGACCACTGTCACAGATGTACGTTTATGTGTTCCATTGATGTGATACATTCTGAAATAAAGGTTAGTGTCTTCATTTTACTTTTGTATCATTTTTCTTTGCCTAGAGGACCGCATCTGTAAAAAGTGTCTCAACTTCCCCCACTTCCCCCTACACATTCAACAACACACTTACTCCCATGGACCTCACTCATTTTTTTGCAGTGTAGTTATCATGGCTCATATCTCTTTCATTCTGGGGCGCTGGCATCTCTTCTCCTCGGCGTTTGATCTGCTGGGTGTTGGGCTCAGGCTGAGGGGGTTCAGTGCTAGCGGAGGTCAGTCAGACACAAGAGAATGTGGCCTCATCTGTTAAGCCCTTCAGCTCCACCACAGTAAAGGATTCAGTTCAATGGACCAACCATCCAGTGCTCTCGCCGGATGTGAAATACTGAAACTCAGTTCAAGATGAACTGTAGCTGAGTTCCTCAGGCTGAAACAAAAGCAGAAAATATTCTAACCGATGGTCTGTTTTATTTCACAACAGTTCATTTTTCTTTACAGGTAAGGAGAGAGGCCAGAATCCAATAACTTTTAGAATGGACATGGAATTAATTTGAATAACTGCGAAAATAAATGTGTATTAATTAGCCCACTAGCCTCAGTGCTGGCACTAGACAATACTTAATTTCAAATGTAATACTTTCACATGTGAACACAAAAATAATTCAAAAACACAATGAGTCTGTTGCGTAATAGCAGCTTTTATGTGCTACTACACAGTGAAATTCTTGCTATTGTATTTGGACAAATGGTTAGATTGCAAGAAACCCTTATTCATAAAAAAGGCATATAATGAACCTACCATCAGTCATAAAATCTGTATTTTGAAAAGAACGTCAATCAAAAGAGGTGAGTCGACTACTGAATAAGTGCTGCTAAAATAACTCCCACCTTGCTGGAAAAGTAGGCAAAAAGAGCCCGCTAACCAAGACAAAATATGGTCTAAATCACAAAAAACAAAATGACCATTAATGGTCTAACGAGGTAGAATTACTTAGAACATTTTTGAGCTTTGTAATATGACTCTCATAACAATGTCAGGCTCAAGTATGCACTAACAGAAGTAGGAAGTTTTTAATTTCTCAAAAATGGTCACATATCAATGAAGCTGTCAAAAGTGTTAATGGGACTTCAATAAGTCTTAAAGGTCTCTGTGCCCCTAAAACTCCAGTTATTATTTGTCATAAAATGTTAACACAATGGAAAAGGGGTGCTGCTGTTTCTAACAAAGGGGCACAACAAACACACAAAAACAACAAAAAAAACGTTTGAATTATGATAGCAATGATATGCACAATTAAATCTTTCATACTTCAGCTGTATGTTACATGCCGAAGCTGAAGCAGAAGGTCATTTTTAATTTATGTTGGATTATGATTGAGATCAGATAAATGAGCAATGCTGACACTGATAGAATTAGAGCTGACTTAGTGATGCATTGGAAGAGGCACGTTGACAAGTCTTCCTCACATCTACATTCATTTCCTACAACCACACACTGCTGTCAGTTTCACGTCTTTCCTTCACTTTCACTTCTGAGGCACACACACATACACACACACACACACACACACACACACACACACACAGACAAACAAACAAGTTCTGATCGAAGCTGTGATATGGCTCATGTTCTGGCTTTGCTGTCTGTTGCCTCTGTGTCTGATATAAACAGCACAGTGTTTGGTGTGGCACTGTAATCCTGCTCTTTGCAGCACACTCAAATGGATATAGAGGGTTACAACGAGACACTGTTGGGGCTGCCTCTACATCGCGAAGCCCCAGGACAAGTCTGAGCTGGCAAGCAGTCATTTACAATAAACTGGCCATGAATATTCACACTTTGACTGATATAGAGCTGTGACTGTCAAGGCTATGTCAGGATCCTCGTTATCATTTACAGATCATTGTCATTTATCTCTTTCTTCATCTGACATCATTTTAAACATGCCTCCCACTCTTTACATTTGTAAACAATTTATGACAAATGAACCAACAGAAATGATCCAAATAACAGAATTTACACTTTAGATTTACAATATGCATAACATTATGGTATTTATTACCATACTTGAAAAAAAGTTCCAAACGTGACTTGTGACTTTCCACTTTTCTTCTTTTATTTCATACTGTTTTTGTCTTTGAAGTTAAAGTCTCCTATTTGCAGAAAAAAACTTGGATCTATAGTTGTCCAGGATCCACACAAATACGTCTTTTCCTGAAAAAATGTTCAACTCAAAACCAGTCAATCTGGCTATAAATTCAGAAATGTTCTTTATACTTCTTTATTTCTTTCTTTCACCTTCTTTTTTTTCCTCTGACCTCTTTTAGAGTTTTGGAGTATAATCCAAATCTGATTTTTTTCCAAATGCAATTCTAACCTTTTTATGGCTTTTATCCCCTGTTTGTGCATTTCCTCCACAGGGCCTTAGCCAGTTCTGGAATCAAAGAGCCAGAAACAGAAACACTTTTGGCACCATAAACCCAGAATGGATCAGGGGATTTAACCCAATCACTCAAATTATTTTTTCCAAATGCAATATTAATATCCCCACACATTTAGCCACATTTTTTTTCACTTTATTGATACTTCAAACTGGGTTTGATTGTTTTGCTAAGAAACAGATGCTTCTAAAAAACAAACGAAGACGGTTTTATATACATGTGTGGTCAAATTATTTATACAATCACTTATAAAAGGCCACATGAAAATGATGTGATTTTCATTGAGTGAAACCAAATTTTCATCACTGATGCAAAGTAAGGGCTACAACTGCTGCCCAATAAATACATATAAAATAGGCATCACGTGTACAGTCAATGATTTGGCTGCTCCATGATTGTAGTTATTGTTAAAGTGTAATAATTGTTAGTGAGGTGGCTCATGAGGGGAACTAGAGCTTTCAGCTTCATTGTTGCTTGTGCTTGTGTTTAGTTTGCTGCTCATCGATTTATTCATGGGTCTCTTGTGGGTGAAGGTATCAAATTGACATTACAGCGAAATTATTGTGTCAGAAATTATTATCATTTCTCCTTGTTTACAGAGTCCTTAAAATATTATTATAAAACTATAATTATTATTTATAAAATGACATAAAACATGTCAATGGAGCATGTGATTCTAAACAACTGAATAGTGCATATTTGAGAAAATCATTATGTGGCTTCAAATGTATCCTCCCAATATGAGGGGCACAATTGCACATGAGGAATGATGGCCTAAGGCCCAATTAGGTGTAGTATTTTTATTCAAATATACAGCGGTAGTGTAAATTTGCATTCTTATATGCTTATAGTGCATGCAAGCCTGCGCAGCAGTATTGTAATTACTGTTTAATGTGTCTAAGCAGGAGCCGCTGATTTAACGTACAACATTTGCCACCTAGTGATTGCGTTGTCTGAAAATGTTCTTGGAAGAAACATGGATCGTCAGCCACACTGTGCTACTTGTGTAATCACCACAGAGACATTGTTAATCACTTTTAACTAGGGTTGGAAGGGAAAACAGAATGATTTCTTTTTTTTTAATATATTAGGTGTGTCATCTTCAACAGAACATCTATATCCATGAAACAAAGCACATTGTCTGCAGGCCTGGATATCCTTTCCGTGCTGATGAAAAATGAGGCCCAATCTGCAAATGCAGAGCTTGTTCCTGGTGGATGAGTGAACAGTCAGAACAAAAGTAGAGGAGGTTCAACCATTTAACCATCATCTAGCCATTAACGGTTCATAGCATACGAAACACATATGGGCTAAATACTTTCAAGATTCATGATCAGTGTTTACAACTAACAAAAAGGTAATGACCACTAAAATGTTCTGTAGGAAACCAAAAGTGGCTCTTCTACAATCTTAGCCATAATGTTTCTATATGGTACTAATAATGTTATGTAACACTCTTTTTGGTGCTATATAGAATAATTTAATTTTAATGGCATTTAATGACCCATATGCCATGGAATTTAACCAGGCAAAGAACCATTTAAACACTCCAATGGTTCTTTGAGATGACATGGTTTCATATATGACCTCTGCCATTGCTAAATAACCTTTTTATTGCAAAAAATAATTCAAAAAACTTTTTAAGAGTGTATGACATTGCTTGAAAAAAAAAACCTTTCTGGCAGCCTTACTTTAAGGTTGTATATGAGCAGTAGGTAAAGCCAATCATGCACCATTTGCTTGCGCATACTCATTAAGAAAGCATTAGGTCACCAGTGGAGAACAGCTTAAAGCACCACAGCCCAGGCATTCCGGTGAAGATGACTTTGACTTTCTATTCTTCACCTTTATACAGCTGAAGCTGCATTTTTTTCACAAGAAGGTGCACATTAGGTTCCTCGAAATAGGTAGCAATCTATTTCTTTTTATTTTGATCTCTATTTGAGCCTACATTGTTGAACTCTGGCTCAGGCATTAAAAATTTACTGATTTATATCTCGAAGCAAATGGAGTTTCTGTTTAAAACCGCTGCCCTGGTTCTGGGAGCTGATTTTCTTAGAAGATGGAAATAAATGGAAACTTACAGTGGCTCATTTGAATGGAATTGAAAATTAATTCAATGACCGTGATAGGATGTAAGTAATTGGGCTCATGCACAAAACATGGTATTTTGAGGTAGTGCTGCAAGGTAAGAGAGGCACGATACTGGCAATGGGTAACTGTATGTGGGCTGTAAGACTTGCTGGCATTGTTATCCATGGCATATTACAGCATATGAGATGATATTTTACTGTGTGCAATTTGTCTGTTTTCATTATTACTGTTTTTGGTGCTTATTATTGTTTTAGTGTTTTGCATTTGGAACAACTGAGGATACTCTACTCTATACCTGTGTATGTATTCATGGTGCTCATACATATATATTTACTTATGTACATACATGCCGCTCCAGAATATAAAGACCACTGCAATTTATTTTTAAATCAGCATCTCTATGAGTATAACAACTATTCCATGCCAGTGTCTGTTAAATTCCTACACACATTCTGCCTTATGAGGTACTGATCAGGTGATCAGTTGAATCAGAGCTTATTTAATGAAGAAAAGTATAAAAACACTGCTGTAATCAACGCTCTCCTCTTGCAAATGACTAGTTGGATAGTAAAACACTACTGGAAGTGCATCAAAGATAATTATTGCCATTTTGTTTAAGAGTGAACAAGAGATTTGTCATTTCCTTTAAAATTATGCTGTAATGAATAATATTTTTATTTGGAAAATAGGAGAAATTTTGTCAGCAGCTCTTAAAAACTAAGGCAAAGCTGTTCAGTTCAATACTTGCACCTATAAAAGATCAAACCTGAGAAACTACATTTTTGCAGTGGTCTCTTTTTTCAATGTGTACATAAATACTTTTAATAGTATATATATTTTTTGCATACTCATGAATTTCCATATTTATATTTCTGTATTATTTGTATAGTGTACTTTTTAGATGGTAGTGCTGTGTTGTATAGCTTTTATTCTAGTGTTTTTGCTTCTCTTACCTTTGTTCTGTCCACTTTGTGCCATAACAATGCAAATTTCCCATGTGTGGGACGAATAAAGGTTTAACCTATCTAATCGTAAATATCAAAAACAAAGAAAAGGCCTATTGCAGTGAGAGAAAGACTCATTACTATACACACAAGATGTTAGTACTGATAAACTGAAGTAAGCAGATTGAAGCCTCAGAAGGATTCATAATATGATACAGGTGTAGGTGATTATCCGCAGTCAGTGCTAGGGTGATTCTGGTGGGAGAAGATCAATCGGGAGCAGAAGAGTGTATTTTGGTCTCACAGAGGGAAGCCGTGTTGACAGCATACCATCAAAACTATTCCTGCTCCCCTACTTGCATCAAATGTATTACTCATCCTTTCAAAGGCATCACAGTTGCATATTTTCCATCAGCACTGTGGAAGTGTACTTTTTTGTTAAACTAATACTGCTAAAGCTGGTTAACACAATTAAAATATGCTTTATAATAAACTACACGCTCATGAACACCAGTTTAAAGCAGGTCACTGTAATTGTTGAGGATCAACCGACAGTTCAAACTGGCTCCAACTTATTCCCTAAATATATTTATTTATGATCTTATTTGGACCCAAAAACTCCAAAGGGGGCTAGAGGGGGCTACAATAATGGATTCTATCAAAGCAACATGTAACATATAACATATGTAGTAATTGGGTTCTACTCTGGAGTGTTCAAATGGTAAAATAGATTCATACATATGCCTATAAGCATATACATACACTTACACACACACACACACACACACACGCGCACAGTTTGTTTGAAGAACATGAAGGAAATTCTCCTGAATCATTGCATGTGGTAGGTGACACTAGGAGCAGATGGAAAATTACGGAATCCTCTCATAACAAACCATCAGCTGAAAAGTTCTGTTGCTGTTCTCCTATAGCGTTTCATCAAACCTACATATTTCACCTTTATTTTATTGAATGTACTAGCAGTTCAAGGTTCAAGGTTCAAGGTTACAGCAGCTGTGAACATGTACATAGTGTGATGAGACAATGTTTCTCCATGGACCACAGTGCAACATGTAACAACACACTTTATTCAAAATACTTAAAAATCCACATTGATTAATAAACTCTTTCATCACAGTCAAAATGTATAGGGATTAAGTATAGTAGGTTGCCTTTGGTATGCTGGTGCTCCATACAAATACAACACTACACACAGTGAGGTGTACAGATCCTGGAGAGGTGGCAGATTACATCCAGTCACCTTCTCTGCAGAGTGAATGATGCACTGCAGTCGGCTCTTGTCCTTGGCAGTGGCAGCAGAGTGCCAGACGGTGATGGTGGCTGGATAGAAATGTATGCCCTTGACATGCTGAACTTCTTCAACTGCCATAGGAAGTATATGCTCTCTTAGGCTTTTGTGATGATGTTCCACTCTTACTTGAGATCTTGATGACCAGGAGGTGGAGGGACTCCACACTGTTGACCAGGGTTAGGGTTAGTCATGTAAAGTGATGGCGGAGTGGAACTGAAGGGGTGTGTCTGAAGTCTTCAGCCATCTCCACTTTCTTTAGACCATTAGCTCCAGAGAGTTGTTTTCATTACTTTGTTCATGTCCAGCACAGTTTGATGGTGATTCTCCTCATACGCATTCACTAAACCTGACAATTAACTGGCGAGGAGAACCAGGTGTTTCTGTGCAGGGAAATCACCAAAATGTGCTGGACCACGGCCCTCCAGGACTGGAGTTTGACACCCCTGATCAACATCATCAGATGATCAATTTACCTCCTGTAGGTGGCATTATCCCCAGCAGGGAAGGTGGTGGTGTTCGCAATCTTGATGGAATCATTACTGAAAGTGCAGCTGTTAGTGTACAGGGAGAAGAGTACGAGAGGCAGGAGGCAGCCTTAAACGTAATTGACACGTATGAGCAGTGGGTCAGAGGCATGCTTCCCAAATTTATGTGCTGCTTCCTTGTTATAAGGAGCTGGGAAAGCATAGCTTGGAACATCCTACTGAATATGGAACTGAAGTCTACAAATAGGCTCCTGGCTTGGGATCCCAGAGAATTAAGATACCGAAGAGTGAACTGAAATGTCATGGTGACAGCATTGTCTGCAGACCTGTTGGCACTATATTGTGCTGGAACCATTATATTACTTCTACAAATCATTTATTCCCCGAGTTTTCTATGATGCTAACAAATGCATCTTTAAAAGTGTAAAAGGGCATCGCTAATAAGCTAGCTGCGTCAGCTTTTCATCACACAGCTAAAGAAGGCAGAGAAAAAATTTAAACAAGACTATAAATAATAAAATTCTACAATACCAAAAGCGGCTCTGACAAAAACAAAACAAAAAAAAAAAACTTAATTTACGTTTACGTTGTGGCATTTAGCAGACACTCTTCTCCAGAGCAACATATATCAGAAACACTCTTACCGGGCTGAGATACACCGAAAACTCTAAACATGTCACCATTGCAGTACAATTTAGGTACAGCACGGTTCCTGTATGCCTATGGAAAAGTGTCTTAGCTGAACTGTATTGTGCCCAGGAGAGTTTCATTCACTCAGTCATGGAACTTTCTGTTTGTAAGGGGATAAAAATTGTAATGCAGGTACATGGTCCTGTGAAAAAAGCCCTGTCAGCCAGGTGAAAATGAACGGTAAAACGCTGTTCCATCATGCTGATGAGGTCTTTAATGCAGCTTAGTTGCGACACTTGACTTTGGCCCCAAGATATTTTCAATGCATTATCACACGTAGTTCCTGCTCCAAATATTGTGTTTACATTAACCTTGAGAGTCCAGGGAAGAGGAAGACCAGCAGCAGTAAACAGCAGGAGATAGCAGGCTAATACGAATGAAGTCTGAATTGGGAAATCCTCAGATATGAATGGTACGCCTTTGCAATCACATTCCCTCCAGATATAAGTTTAATCATAATAGAAAAGGAGCAGTTAAAGAATAAAATGACATGACAAAACCTGATCTGCACATACATTAGTCTTTAAGCTCAATTTTCAGTGTAGACAGACAGATATTTCCTCGTTCTTTTCATTTAATTGACTTTAAAATAATGCCTTAACCCTTAGAGCTTGAGAGGTATTAGTTGATGGTTTGATAAATTGGTGAAATATAATATTTAAATATAAGAAAGGCACTATATTAATGCATAGGCATATTATTATTACAATATAACTGTGCAATTGTGAATACCTAGATTATTACACAAGCACATACAACACAGATGGTTACTTATTTTTATAATTGTAGTAATTCTAAAGGATGACACGATAAGGTACAACTATAATAACTTTTTAACAAATTCACACCATAAAATTGCATTATACTATGCTTTT
>JBBPCX010000147.1:19800848-19814539 GCA_037974365.1 Hydrocynus forskahlii | reverse complement strand
TTGTACTCTAATAGTTGATGACTGGAAAATTACAATGACTGCAATTCATATAGGTAATTTGGAAAATCTAAGAAAAAGGTGATTTGCATAATAATTTGGAACGCAGTGTATATCTGAAAACCAAAAAGAAATTGTGTTCTTGTGTTCAGTGACAGTATTTGATGTTGAGCCCATGATAATGATCAATTTTTTATGTGACTGTATTAGTCAGTTACATACAATTAGGCATACATCAATGCAAATTCTTCTTATTGGCCAGAGAGGAACTCATGCATGACGTAAAATTACTATACCCCCTCAGAATTGCCAGGATGCATAATACGACCATCTTCAAAACTTTATATGGGTTTTCCCAATTATGGCTAACATTGCAATAGACCTCCTGATGATACTGAAAGCAAATGTTCACATAGCACCAAAGCACACGGTTATGGGACCTGTATACTGAATACATCTGCAGGTGAAAGAAACAGAGTTTGTGCTTATATGTAAATATGAAAGGTAGTGTAGGTTTAATCACCCTGATTGGTTAGACTGAAAAATAATTGGATCGATCTTTTATTCTAATTTCCGTTTCAGACCTTTTATTATAACACAAAGATAACCTGAGTGAACACGAAATACAGTTTTACATGATCATTTAAAAGACTGAAAAAAAGTCAGCCCCAACTGTCAGAGTGGGACTAAAACTTGCTACATTCACGCAATTATTTATTGCTGTGTACCTCAGTCTTTGCATCTCTTCATCTCTTTGCCATTTTTGCACACTTAACGCTAGAATTCAGCATGTCATAATTCTGTATTCATTCACACTAGTGCTCCGTTCTGCACTGTGTAATGTCTTGTCCTGTAAATTATTGTACTATTGCTCGTTTTTTTGCACTTTCTCTTTAGTCCTGTCCTGTCCTGCCTGCACTTATGTAGTATTGTGATGTTTCTGTTTTTGTTCGGTTATTATTTGGTTGAACTTGACTTGACAATTACGCCAAACATTTCCAACCAGTTAACCAAATTTAGTTGATAAGTGAGACCAGTTAGACCAGCCACAGTTAGGCTTAATTACTGCCAAATAAGATCAGTGTCTGTGATTCCAGTTTTAGAAAGAATCAGGCTAAATCAGGCTAAATCTCAGGCTGATTCTCAGGCTGAGTCTCAGGCTGAGTCTCAAAATTGAATTACGCTAACCTACGCTAATGGTACAATTACTTTGTTAAATAAGTTATATAGGTTGTGCAAAGTTTTTTTTATTAAACCAAAAAAAAAAAAGAAAACCGTATCTTGTATAACATGTTGTTTAGGGATTTGTAAAATAAGACAAATATTCCTAAAATAAATAATCCTTTTCACAGTACATACACTGCAAATAGACCTCAGATAGTGGACGGATACCTTAATATAGTCATGGATATATATCCTGACTAAACAAAATGGACGTCAGGCAGATGGACCGTGAGTGTGTATGAATGTATGTGTGTGTGTAAAGTATAGTGTAAATTTTTGTCACATGTGAACACACCACAGCACAACAGCACAGTCTGAACAGTGTGAAATTCTTCTCTGCATTTAACCCATTCACGAAGTGAAGCAGTGGGCAGCTGCACCTGGGGAACAGGCTCCTCAGTGGTGCCCTTTACAGTTGCTGGATTCGAACCTACAACCTTCCCGTCAATTCCTAATCACCAGGCTACATGCTGTGTGTGTGTCTGTGCGCCCATGTGTACATGTAATAGCTCATGGGTACAAGACATCAACAACTTGACCTACAGCAGTGATCTCCAACTCCAGTCCTGAACACCGCCAATGACTTCTTATATTCAGAAATTGGAGTATGACAGATTTTGTTCGATATATAACTTTTAGCAGCAAGACGGATATTAAAGATGCTGATTAAATCATTCAAAACTCTGCTTTCATAAAGCTTTGTATCCATAACCAGTAGTGTGGAAAGATGTGGATTTTCTATTATCTCCTCACTGCTATGGCTGTCTACCCAAGGGCGTGGGAAGGTCTAGTGTACCTTTTGCTTTTAGAATAATTCTTCACTTTTGAAATTCAGCATGAGTGCGGCGAGTGGCCAAATCTAGAAGGCAATGCTTTTGATGCGTTGATATTGCCATAAATCAAGTTACTATCCACAAAGCTCTCTCTCTCTATCTCTCTCTCTCTCTCTCTCTCTCTAGCTCTCTCCTACATGGATGAACATACAGAGTTTCTTTCACTCATTTAAGAGTAAATGCAAAAATGAAACACAAAAAGCAAAATTAGCATAACAAGTTTGCTATAAATCTGTCACATTTTGATTAGTCTTGATTGATAAATGCATCCAGCTGGCATGGCAGGGCATGCATGAGCAAAGCCTTCGATAGCTTCCAGCGGCATTATCTAATGAACTGCATTTCTGGCCTCTTTCCAAAGTGTAAGAGCAAATTCACACATGCAGAGGACAGAAGAAATGGCATCGGGCAAACATTTATTAACGCCTTTCCTGTCTCTGCTGGCACATTGAGAGCATGGATGTGACACGTGGCAAAAGGCCTTCGTGAATGGAGACAGGAGCGTTTCGGAAGTAGTCGGGGGGATTGCATTTCATGAGGGTAGAACTGAACAAAAATCATTGTATAATACATGTGCATGTGGGCAGAGAGGGTGATGAAATGAAAGCTGCTGTCATTGCGGTAATGAATGTGCTTATTCACAGGGAGAACTGAGGAAAATATTATGCAACTGTGCATGAAATGTGGCGCAGATGTCTCGACCAAGCAGAGCAGTTATATTTAGAGAGAGAGAGAGAGTTGAGAGCTGGAGGAATGAGGTTAAGCCTTCATTTGAAACAGGCAAGGCAGAGTTAATAATGAACCATTCTGCACATCATAAAAACAAAACAAAAAAAGCAGTCATTGTTTCTTCTGTTAATGAAAACAAAAT
Source organism: Hydrocynus forskahlii (assembly GCA_037974365.1). NCBI lineage: Eukaryota > Metazoa > Chordata > Actinopteri > Characiformes > Alestidae > Hydrocynus > Hydrocynus forskahlii. Next base: position 19,811,614 of record JBBPCX010000147.1, on the reverse strand, counting down.
TAATGATTAATGATATTGTCGTTAACATTAGTGATGAACCACATTCAAATTAATGGTGGCAAAATATTTGGAATGATGAGAGCTATGGCCTATGATCCTCAAATGCTAAGATTCTTTTATTTTATTTACTTATTTACTTATAACTAAAATCACAAAATTTACATAAGCTTGAGGTGGATCACTTTTTGGCTGATACAAAAAATGTGAGTTAAATCATTATGGAATCTCAGATGGTAAACAGACAGGCAGATGCAAACAGGTTCCTGCCACAGATTTCTATTTGCCAGGGAGTTTTGTGTTTGCTCTCTTATGGTGTAAAATGTAGCCATAACATTAAACCAAAGCAGCAACGAACATTTGCTGAACATTAAAGATTTCTCTGTAGATTTCTCTCTGTAGAAAGTCTTTTGTATGAACGACACAAACAGTTTTATTCTCTTGTACAGAGCTGATGGAAACTCACATTAACTGTTTTGTGACATTTCAGTTGTTCTCTTTGAATGTAATTTGCTAGCTGAGTGGAAGGCTGGCCACAATAAACAACAGCATGGCTGTAGAACTGAGTGTTCCTGGACTGAGATCGCTATTACCTCTCAGTCTCTCAGTCTTATTCTCAGTGTCTTTTAACCCTCATCCTGGAGGCCCCAGCGTGTTTGCTCCCAACACACCCAGTCCAACTAATTAACTAATTAACACTAAAATATGCAAGGCGGTTAGCTTACAGGACCTGGGTTGAGAAACACAGCTACTAAAACTGCTGGGAACTTCTGCTGGGACTTGTGCCATGCTGTCCATACACCCATAAGCCAATTCATCAGGTACACATTCCACCATGTAGGTTTGTCCCATCTTTTGCTGCCCAATTGAAAAAAAAAGAACAACCAACTCCTTACTCCTTACTCCTTACTACTTACTATTACGAAATATTATTGTAATTACTAAAATTTACACCAGTTCTTTTTAGACTGAACCCATCCAGAAATAAAAAAAAAACAGACCTCCATCAGGCCATCACTAAGCACAACCATCCATTGATATAGTCTGTGTATGTTTGTGGGGGAGACGGAGTATTCTGAGACCAGCAGTGATTCCAATATGGTAGTGGCATGCTGTTGTGTATAGAACTGATTTGGGTGTGTCAGGAATAGCAACATTGTTGAGATTTGGCAGTGTGCAGACACTGGAGCATCTGAACATTGTTCTAAATTACTTGAGATCAATATTCACCCTAAATGAAATTGTGCAATTACATATCCAAATGATAATTTTCCTGTGAATGAAAACTACCGAAACAATATGCATGATTTGAAATGACCGAAACGTACACCTCAAATGGAGAATTCCTGCAAATGTCTGCTCAAATCCTGACCTGTCTTTATAGCACCCAGTTTATGCTTTTGTTGAATAGTTTATTTAGCACATAGGTCAATGTCATATAATATGAGGATCAAACAACATATGTTCCATTATAGCTCCAAAGTTAGTGAGATCATGCTTTTGACAAAGTATCCCTCTCTCTCTGAATGTGAAACTGTAAAAGCCAAAATGCTCTTGATTCATTTTCACATTTAATTAATATCATAAAAATTTACTTGCTTTAGAGGGCCTGAAAAGCATTAATAAAGCATCTGGGAATGGATCATAACAGTCAGAAAGATTATGGAAGCACTATGAAATGCTGGAACCCAATTCCATTAGCACTACTTTCACTTTTACTAAGTTTCTAGAGGCCGTAGATGGTCTGACCTGTATTTTAACACATCCAACATGAGAAGCTGCAGAACCAGCACATCTCAAGAAGGCAAAAATACCACAAAATACTTTCCTTTGGACTCTATTTATATGCTTTTTTTATTTTTTTTTTTAGTCAGGGGCCCTTTATGCTAATATACTGCTATATCCACCCTCATCAATTCTGCCTTCAAAGATAACACCTTTGAAAGTGTGGTTCTAAACATAGCCATGTGGAAAACACTGATCAGTGTTTTGAATATATCAATGGTTATAACCCTGCTTTGCATTTTGACTCCTTTACACTCTCCATATTGATTCCCGCACTGAATGTTAACATTAGCTCTCGCTTGCCATACTAACAATCTAAATATGCCAAATAGGGATCTGTATGTTATGCCAAATAAGAAATGCTTTGGTTCCCTAAATAACCTTTTAGTTGATGGTTCTTTTTCTTGTAAAGGACTTTTTCCTGAGAGCAGTGAAAAATGGTCAAATGTAAGGATATGAAAGATCTTAGGAACTGTATTGCTTAGATCTCGAAGCATCTGTGGGATTTGCTATACAAACTAGTCTGATCCGTAGAGGACACACCTCGTGACTCACAGGATCTGCTGCCGGATGGCAGATACCACTGCACACTTTCAGGGGTTGTGGAGTCCATGCCTTGATGCGTCTGAGCTGTTTTGAATGGCACAAGGGGGACCTACACTGTATTAGGCAGGCGGTTTAATGTTGTGGCTGATTGGGGAATTTTTATGCAGAAGTGTACATTAAACATTTAGAAAAGTGTGAATAAAACGACAAATATATAACAAAACACTGTTTAAAGAAGCTTATCAGAGCTATCTGAGAGCTGTCTTGGAGTGGACGTAATTTTGTCATGATCATATATTGACATTCTTTGGTCCAAGACTACCGGTCACTCAAGTAGAACTGAAACATTATATACTGCTCACAAAATTAAAAGGAACACTTAAACAGTCATGCTGTTGTTTAAGTGTTCCTTTTAATGTTTTGAGCAGTACATAAATCCCACTTCATTCACAGCTCAGTACAACTATTAAGCAGCATTTAATGGCCTTAAATAAAGTAAAGAATCTTGTTTATTCCGCTGACAGATGTGCATCGAATGAATCCAAGTGTGACCAACTGAATGAATGAACAAACTAACAAGCAAATAAACATGTGAATGATCAGAGCGACAGATGAATGGAAAGAAGGACAAACAGGCAGACAGATGGATGACAGGCAGGTAGATAAACTAACTTCATCCTCAATTTCAGCTTATATAAAGGTACAAATATGCTTCTCCCCACTGGTGAAAACTTATTTAAGGGACACAACTGGACCTTAAGGATCATGTTGTACCTTTGAGAGGACATAGTAGATACCTTGATAACCAAAAAATATGTCTGTATAATGTCTATATTCTGACAAACTGTAGGAGCACATAATACTTTCGAATCTCTGTCTTTTCTTATGATTTTTATAAGAACTTACATGGCTATTTTCTGTCTTCTCTGGAACTGCTGCACCTTTGAAAACATCTTCAACTACGGCTCCAGAAAAAAATAGGAAAAAACACTGCAAAAATGAGGGGAGGGGGGAGCAACTGTTGTGTGAAATCCAAATAAATAAGTAAATAAATGGTCAAATGATTAAATAGAACCGATAACGACGACTTTCTTCATGGCCGCACTTTCCTCACAGCATAAACTCCTCAAGGGTGAAGAAAATCTGATGTAAGAATGAGAAAATAGTAATCATATACTTTAAACATGTCAGGCTGTCACCCTTAGTGGTATATGTCTATAGGCTCCTGGTGCAGGGTATATGCTGCAGATATGGTAATACTATCAACGAGTATTATGTAGAGTTGTCAAATTGGTCCTTTTTGATTGACATCACGAAAAGAAGGCTAGTTAAATCTATTGATTTACTTGTCATGATGGTGGCATGTATTTTTAATGCCTGTCACATTCCACAGTAGCTCAGTTGTCTTGCATCACACTCACAATACACCCACATGAGATGAGGCTTCAGGTTTTTGTATTAATTTCCTCTCTCTCTCTCTCTCTCTCTCTCTCTCTCACACACACACACACACACACACACACACACACACACACACACTCACACAAGCTATGTCTCTCTCATTCTCAGCAGCCTTCATTTCTCTTATTAATTACCCCTTTTTGTCATGATTCCCCTCTGGTTTCTTTGCTCCCTGACGTTTGTTTTTCTTTTTTTTTTCTTTCCTATCCACACACACACATTGAAAATCAAAGTGTGTAAGCCTCTGTGGTGGGAGGTGCTGAGCGCTGTGTAAGGAACAGACAGAGTTACGGGCTCCAGTCTGCAGTCAAATACAAAAGCATCCCAGCCGCCCCACATCTCCAGCAAACAACACAAAACCAGCCAGATGCCATTGTGCCTGGACACCACTACCTGTTGAAGAAGTGAATCCATTCGGACGCCTGCATTCGCTCTATGATGACTTATCCCCGGCACACAATAAAGTCCCCTTGGAGCTTTTTTAAAGAGATGTCCTTGTCTGAGCGCAGTGGTAATAAAAGAATTTGGTCATGAGCTTTGAGTGCTTTCATATCTCTTAATAAGAACACTCCTTGAAGTCCAGCACTGGTGTTATCTCCAAGAGTAAAGGGGTCGTGTGTCAAGTGCCCTTCTGCATAGACACATGGGTGTTATATGTGTATGTGTGTGTGAATGGGCATGTTTTCCTCATAATAATCATTATATTGCTACAATACTCTCTTGAATTGGCGCTTCAATGCGATATAGCATCATATTTCTGTAAGACAATACTCTGGAGTGGATAATAAAGAACACATCAGACATGTAAAACTGTTTCCTACCCTTGGAATTTACCTTCTGTCTTTCTCTAGCTGGTGCCCGGTCTTTTCTGTGAGCACAGATTGTAATTTGTTGCTGTCTACATTATGCTACCATATAGCTGCTGTTGAAAGTAAAAACCTTCAGTTTTGAAAATAAGATGAAATAATCCTGTTTTAGTCCCACAACAGGGACATTTGCAGCAACAAAAAGGACGGCACAATAAAAATAGCATGGTCATGAAATATGATATAACAAAAACAAGTGAAAGCAAGATATAAGAAATTATAAATAACTAAAACAGATGGAGCACAGTTTAGTAACCATTTTATCGTCATACTGCATATGAGTGAACTGTCAGTTTCAGTGTCGGAGGTTTACTGGGAGAAGTGTTGATTGTAAAGTCTGACAGCAGCAGGAAGAAAAGGCCTGCAGTATTTCTCCTTCACACATTGGAAGTGAAGCAGTGTATCATGGAAGGAGCTTACACTGCTGCCAGATTGTCCTGCATGGGGTGAGACTTGTTCTCCATCAGGGATGATGGCTTAGCCATCATTCTCCTATCTCTCCCCGTTTCCACTGGGTTGTGGGGGTGTACCAGGAAAGAGGAATTCACCATCTGAGTGTCCATTCCCAGGATGTTCACTTGAATAGATGGAGGGTGGGTGCACCTGAGGAAGTCCACCACCAGCACTTGGTTTCCCCTGCGCTGATGAGGGGGCGGTTATGCTGGCACCAATCCACAAATCGCTGGGTCAGTTCTCTATTCTCCCTGTTGACCCCGTCTGTGTTTAGGCCAACATCTGCCGAGTCATCAGAGAGCTTTTGCAGACGGTCATTAGCTGAGCTATGCTTGAAGATTGAAGGTGAAGAGGAGGGGAGCCAGAACTATTCCCTGCAGGAGCTCCTTGCACTGCAGACAACCACGTCAGGCTCACAGTCCCATATTTGAACCCACCAGTGCTCAACAGGTGAAGTAGTCCAGAATCCATGCTGTTAGGTTGTGGTTCACCCCTTTGTGCTGTGAGTGAGTGGTAGAGTATTGTACAAGAAATGCAGTAGATGTGCTGAGTGCCTATGACCTAAATGTTGTGGAAAAAGGGGCGGAGGTGGGAGTGGGACAGAATTCAGCAGATATTCAGCAGATGAAGTTTGCAGCTTGGCAGCCTGTATGGAGGGAGGGGCAGATGAATAATCAAATCAAACATTATATAAATTGTTCAGATCATTCAATCACTTTCAGTTGGGTAGTAAGGTTCATTGTAGCTAAAGATCGCTCCAGACTCTGTTAACATTACCGGCCACATCAGCATGAGCAGAGGCGAGGATATATACCACCAGTGCAATAGCATGCGAGAAGTGATAAATAAAATGGCCTCATACTAACAGCTAATGTGCTTACTGCAGAGCTGCTCTTTAATAGCGACGTGCCCGGAGCTACACCATCTATTGTTACCTAATAGGGCTAGCCCTGCTCCCTTCTTACTATTCAGATTTGTCCTGTCCACTGCTGGAAACTGACCAGCATGCCGCAGCTTTTATTGTGTCATAAACCTATTGTATACAGAACAGATATACACCTTTGTAGAATAAAACTCTTCATTTGAAAACTTTCCTCATGGCCAGTCTTGATCACTGCACAATATTAGACCTTTGCAAATTCAGTTTACTCACATTAAGACTTTATTATTAAGGTTGCACATTGGGCTTTGAATATTGATGGACAAATTGTTAATAGGGAAGAGGGTCTCTCACCGATTAGTGTATTGATTTCAAGCACCATCAATCTGCTGCTTAATTAAACAGTTAATTCATGGAAGTGCTAGTGCTATTGATTTGGCATGTCTTACTGTTTACAGTCTAAAACACAGCTATAAAATCCAAAGTTTTATTAATAACTCTAACAAGTGGCCAGATTAAAATCTACTGGTTTTGCTGTTCCAACCCATAAGATCAAAACCAGAAAGAACAAAGAGAAAAGGAAACGTCTAATATCAAGGCTTATTTAAAATATACAGTAAGCTCTGTGTTTACACTACATGATAGCATGTAAAGAATACTCACTAGTACCTCTTGAGTCTTGGGTGTTTGTACATTCTTAAAAATGAAGAGTGATACCACAGAGGAACCAGTTTTGGTTTCCTAAATAGCTCTCCAGTGAAAACACTTACAGAATGGCTGGTCATGCCATGGGTGCCGGAACCATTATAGAAAAAAAACCCGCTTTTTCTTTCCCGGACAACGACCCAGACTTTGCACGTACGCGCGCTATAGTTCTTTAGGTGCAATGATTTTGGAAGCGTAGATCACTGTTTACACATTACAGCTACAGTAATAAGAGTGAAGGAAAATGAGCCTGAAGCTATGTTGAGTAAACCCAGAGAGCCAGTCGATATCAGTTTTCCTTCCTGTCTCTCTGTCCAGGATTGATGGGACAGCAACCCCTCATCTAAGTCAATGTTTATTGGAGCTTGACAATTCCAGGTGTCTATACTGCATTCCCACAATTCAATCTGTCAGTGGAACCAGCAAGTCAGTTCCTAGACAAGCTGCTTATAGCCTCAACATGACAGCATCTAGGAAGATAATGACACATTTTAGCAAGAATATACACCTATAATAATGTACATACAGTAACAAAACAGTAATCAGTTACTAGCAGCACATTGAATCTGGCAAATGTTTAGGAAGAGCTAGTTGCAATAAATAAAAACATAAATAAAACGAATAAAGAACAATTTTCAGCTAAAAAGGAAAGGAAAGGAAAGCAATAAAATGTAATATTTGTAGCAGTGCTAATGTGGAAATAATGCCGGAGTCCACGTTTTTATCACCTTCTGCAATGTCAGCAATAACCAGCACTCAAACCTTTTCCAGAACTAATTAAAATTTGGCTAGAGTTTGATTAAACATATGGTCAGAAATAAGTAAAAAATAACAATATAAATCCATACTTTAATATTTCATCAAGTTAAGATTCCATGGTTTACAAAATGTTTCAGGTTTAGTTTCAATAGATAAAATATGGATTTATGGTATGTGATGCCATTCAGCCATATTATTATTATTAATATTATTATTATTATTATTATTATTATTATTATTATTATTGATTTTTATTATTATTATTATTATTATTATTATTATTGTTGTTGTTGTTGTTGTTGTTGTTGTTGTTGTAATTTACCTTGAAAATTTGTGGGTCTATGTATCTGAGCCATGCTGATGCAACAGTAGATTCTGTCTAACCTTCAGTCCTTTTTGGTCAAGGCAAGGCGGATTACAGGAAAATCAGTGTAGTGCAGTGCAGTGTAGTGAGGAAGAGCACATTATCTTCACCCTTGATGAAATATTCATGATCTTTTGTAGGAAAAATACCAGCATTTTTGTCCATTACAAATGAGTACTTAATCTCCCTACTGAAGACTTGCAGTGTTCATTGTATAAAACATGATAATAAATACAACAATAAAAGAGCAACAATATCAAGAACAACATCTGCAACAACAAAAACGATAATTAAGTTATTATTATTATTATTATTATTATTATTAATATATTGTTGTTGTTGTTGTTGTTGTTGTTGTTGTTGTTGTTGTTGTTGTTGTTGTTGTTGTTGTTGGTGGTGGTGGTGGTGGTGGTGGTGGTGGTGATGGTGGTAATAATAATAATACTTATCTTCTAACACTATTATAGTAAAAACAAAGGTTCCAGTCAGAGAATTAGTTGGATAGGAGCTCTACTGTAAAGGACATGATGTCCAGCAGGTGGCAATACCATCAGAAATGCAGGAGGAGGCAGGGTGGGTTATGCCCCCAAGGTAATTAAACATGTCATAAATTCCCCATCTCTGAGCTGCATCGGCCCCAGCTGGCTCCATTGTTGCAGCTTAAACCAGCTACAGATGTTTACAGGTATGTTTTTGTTCTTGTCATGAGTTTTGTTCATGAGTTGATGTCATGATTAATGCCGAAGGCCTTTAGCAGCCACGTAAAACTGGAGTGGCCAAGTTCGGTGGACAAACTCATTTTGGGAGTTTGTCTGCTGGACAAGAAGGACAAATCCCAGCAACTACTGGATGGTGTTGCGCCTTTTCTCCGGTGTTGAATTTGCCTCTCCAGATTTCTACGACAGACGTGCCAAAACGTCTATCATGTGAGGACTCTATGATCTGGGCAAAGCTTTAAACATTGTGGATGTCTTCATGTCTTTAGCTTAAGTAGCTTTGATTAGACCCAGGGATTTATATACACAGTTATATCCTTTTTACTAACACAATGTAGTTGAACCTCTGCATAAATTCATATGTATGTTCTTATGCAGGAATGCAGTGTTTTCTATTCGCTAAACATAGTGTCTCTCATTAAATCAAGTTTCATTTTTTTTCAGTAGCCTTCTTACAAGCAGCAATGTAATTTGTGCGGAGCTGCCATTCATATCACTATTGTTCAGTGTACTGATGGTGGACTCATGAACATTAAAATTAGCCAATGAGAGAGACCTTCTAATGCTTAGAAGTTACCATGGGTTCTGTTGGGACTGTGTGGACTATAACACGGCCTGCTTTTGGAGTGATCTTTTTTGATCGACCACTCCTGGGGAGGTTAACAGTGGTCAGCTTATGATAGCCTGCAAGTTTATACACGTATAAAATGGCATAAACTTAATACAAAACTAGATAGGAAGAAAATTACACCAGTGGGTGTTCTGTTCTTCATCAACCAGTAGCCATATGTACACATAAATACTTCTACCCAGAGTGATGCCCTTTAAATAATATAATTTTGAACAGGACTGTTTTCAAACTGTCACGTTGTAACTGTACAGAGAGAAGCTTGGCAGGGTTATTGACCCCTCCCAGATGGTCGTGCCGCAGACCCATCTGGCTGAATCTATGTGTGATTAGCACCATTTTCTCTTTGTTTCTCATTCACTTACTATACAGCCTTTAATCTTGCATCCACTGTAAATATACTGATATCGTTACTTGTTTTATTTGCATTTTAGATTAGTCTGTGTTAATAAATATATCAATTTAATTCAGTTCAATTCAGTTTTATTTCTATAGCACTTTTTACAACCAAAGTTGTCACAAAGCAGTTTTACAGAGTCCAGGTCCAAGCAAGGAAAGGTGACAGAGGTGAGGAAGATTTCCTTAAACTGGAGGAAGAAACATCAGGAGGAACCGAAACTCAAAAGGGGAACCCATCCTTCTCTGGTCGATCAGTCAATTTCACCAAATCATCAATAAGTGTCCATTTGCCATATGTTAACACATCACAGCACAGCACACACTGTGAACAACACGAAATTGTTCTCTGCATTAAACCCATTCACCAGATGAAGCAGTGGGCAGGCAGTGATGCAGCACCTGGGGAGCAGTGTATGGAGACAATATATTTTAGTGATGCCACTGACAGTCCTGGGATTTGAACCCATTACCTTCTGATTGCAGGGGTATCTTCCTAACCACCAGGCCACCTGCTGTGAACATCTACATAAAGGTATTCACATTCACTAAAAAACCTTTGGAACTCAAATAAATGATTACTTCTATTACTCACAAATTAGGGATGCTCATAATTTTGATTACATTCAAAACTGATCCATTAATGAGAAAAATGTATTTCATTTTGTATTATTGAATTTACATTGTATATGATACTGCAAAAATACTCATTTTGCACTTTAAAAAAAGCCTCAAAGGGTTCTTAGGACAACACCTGAGAAGAACGGAGATGTGAGTGTGAAGAACCTTTTAAAGGTGTAAAGAAACCTGACCTAATGTAAAGATCCATTACCAGTATAAGGGTTCGTCGATGAACTTTTACATGATGTGGAGGTTCTTTAAACTTCAAAAAGATTCTTTGCATTCACACATCTCACTTATAAAAAAAAGGACCACCCACTAAAAAGTTCTTTAGAGAACAGAAATGCAAATAAACCTTTCTTTATTTGTTTTATTTTAGAGCATTCACACCAGCATAGAGAATTGGACTGTATGTGTAATTAAATACAAATAATTGTACATCTGATGGTTACACCAATTATATATTCAGATTTACTGTTTTCAGTAAATAGTTTGTTAAAAAAACATTTTTGTCCAGCATGTGAGTGTATGGGGTTTTGTGTGTGTGTGTGTGTGTGTGTGTGAGTGTGTGTGTGTGTGTGAGTGTATG
>JBBPCX010000147.1:19772643-19790966 GCA_037974365.1 Hydrocynus forskahlii | reverse complement strand
GTTGGGGTGGGGGGGTGGTATTAAATCAGTTTGGGGCAGAACTCCACTGTTTCCTCAGTTTGGGGCAGGACTCAAAGAATTCTACCTTTTCCTCATAGTGGGATGTCTGCTGTGTGGTGGGAAGTTGATATTTGCCCGGCCAAAAGTGGTTGAGACCTCCAAAATGGACTTGGAAACCTGGCTTCTTATTCACATCGGTGAGAGTTACTGCACCATGCTTCTATTTGATATTACAGGGTTTAAATCAGTTTGGGCCCGAAGAATTCCACCTTTTCCTCATAGTGGGATGTCTGCTGTATAGTGGGAAGTTGATAGCAGTTTAAACCTCAAAAATAATCTGGGATACACAATGTAGTGGAATACCCGCTGAGTGCTGGGAATTATACATTTATGAAATGCATAATTCCCAGCACACAGCGGGTATTCCACTACACCAATCACAGTACTTCATTGGTAAAATGTTTTATGACATTTATAAGACATGTGGATTGTATACTGCACAGCTTTCGCTCCCGTGAACACTCCTCAAAATGACTTGCCAAATAGGAAGCTGCCAAAATGAAATAATTACTTAAATGTGTCATTAAATATTTAAAATAGTAAATAAAAACATAATTAATTGTGTCATTAATTATTTAAAATTGGACAAAAAAACATTGTTAATTAATTAAATGTGCAATATATAAATATTTAATGACTCATTATATTTAATGACTCAATTATTATATTTCCCATTTTAAACAATAAATGACACATTTAATTATTTAATTATTGACATATTTATATATTTAATATTGGCAATCTTAACCCTCCATAATAGGTCCGTACTAGACTGTTCAATAAACATTAATCCTGTCTGGCCCGCGACTTAGTCTGTGTGGTAAATTTCAGCCCATTGTGTAAATGAGTTTGACACCCCTGCCCTAGAGGGTCGTTGAACACTGTACCCGAACAGTTTTTGCTTTTAAAAGTTACTAAAATTAAATTAGTTTAATTAGTTCTAATTATTGACTGTTCTAATGTATTTACTTTAAGGTGCATTCTTATTACTGAGCACACACAAACTGTTTAATCCCCAGAGAATGGAATGCTCTGGAGCAACTGTACATAAACCTAAGGTCAACATTCCAAATGCCATAAAGTCCCCCAGCAATGGACTGTGTAGTAGTAGGACCATGCTCTCTAGAGTGATGGAGTTCCATCCAATACTTCTGGGACAAGTTGGATCGGTGTTTGTGATCCACAACCAATCGTTTAACACACATGGCCTAGTGGTTAGGGAGTTGCCCCTGTGATCAGAAGACTGTGTGTTCAAAAGTAAGGTACCGTCCCCACACACTGCTCCCCAGGCACTGCATCACTGGCAGCCCACTGCTCCATTCGGTGAATGGGTAAAATGCAGATAAAGAACTTCACATTGTTCACACTGTGTGCTGTGATGTGATGTGATGTGTTCACACGTGACTATAAAGGGCTACTTTACTTTACAGAGACATTCAACAAATAAATCCATTAGTTAAATCCAGCAACTGACTAGTCTAGGTCAATGTCTAAAATACAGGGACAGAAGGAACAGCTATGTATACTCAGACAGAAAATTCAGAAAACATAAGACTAACTGAAATAGGACAGAAGCCATCCAGTGCATGCATAGCTCTCATCTAAACAGAGAACAAACTTTCTCTTAATACCCTTGAGTACAGAAGAAACACTAGATAGGTTGTACAAGATTTCTCTGACACTGGTGTTTATTTGATCTGTCAAGCTTTCCTCAATACATTCTCAAATACGTTTATAACAGCTTAACTAAACATTGTATTTGCTTTTATGATTTTGTATTTTGTAGCAACAAAGTGCCTTTAAGGAGCTTGATGAAGCCTAGAATTATGGGGCCCCATTTGGACTTTTTTTCCTAGAGAAATTTGGATAGATGGCAGAAACAATTTCACAGGAAAGTAATTTTATCCTGGCTCAAACTCCAAGCCAAAACATCAGAGGCACCATCGGTGATTTGGCATGCTACTATAGAGCTGCGACAGGAGAGCAACACAAAGGTCACAAATAAAAATTGTCGTGAAAGAGGGGGGAAGAGCGTGAATGAAAGAAGTAGGCGATAGGTGCTTTTTTCCTTCTTCTCGATTCTGCCAGGATGTGCTATTAAGGTCTACTCCCTCAACCTGTAGAGCTGTACTGCATTAAGACTGAGGAGTTAGCTAGTTAGGAGTTAGCGGCTTAACGGCTGAATGTTATTTCTTCATATTTAATTGCAGCAGCTCAAACTTTTGTTTTACATTTATCCAAATCTCCTACATTCCTTCATCCATCTTCATTTCAAGCTTGTTTCCCTCTGTACCCAATAGTCTCTCATGCTCCCACGTGATCTCACACTCTGTAATTCTCTCTTTCCCACTCACACACAGTCACGAACACGCACACACACACACACGCACCTGTGTTGCACAAAAATTTACAGACATGACTCAGCTCCCCTGTTAATCATTATGCTTAGTGAATTACAGACTACCGCCTGATCTCCCAACACCTGCCACACACACATCCTCACACGCCCCAGAGACAAAAACAGTCTCACCCTAGCTCAAGCCCCTCCAATAAATCAAAATATATTTCCCTCAAGTCAATTCTATTCCCTCATGAGTTACCGCTAATAAATGTCATGGGCGTACATTTTGATTTATCTTACACATTCCATCTGAAATGGAGCTGCACTGTATGTGGGTCTCTCATCTAAAGGTTTTGTGGCTGCCCTGAGGCTTGGCATTAAACCTTGGAGACATTGCATCCATCCTTTCATGTAGGCTTCACGAGAGCCGCTCCATCCTCTGGTTCTGAAGGTCAGTGTGTGTGTCTCCTAGAACAAATCCTTTCAGATTCCAGATGGGGCCTTCTGGCTGAGTACATTAACTGTGAACTGTTAAATATTATTTGTGTGTTTGTCTGCTTGTGCATGGCCCTGGGCACGCTCATGCCTCTTGGAGACCCAATCAGCCATAAAGCGGGTTTGCACATGAAGCTTGGATAAACCGTCTCCACCTCCATGCATCACTGTGTTGACACGACTTTCTTTAGTGACCCCTTTCCTTTGTAACTTTGCATTAATAATGCAAGCCGCATTTATCAGCTCAGGCCCGGGGAGACGTTAGCCTTTCTCTGGAAACACAGGCGTTCTCCAGCGCACAACCAAGGGGTCGCCTGGGAAATAAGGGAGTGTGTTTACTGACACTTACTAAATCAAAGGGAATGGCAGAACGACATGGTAACACAACCTAAAGACTCCTTCTTCATGCTTTGTAAAAACAAATCTTTGCTGATGTAACAAGACCTCATGTCTCCATAAGGGTAACTTTAAAGGAGGAGGGGGAAAATTGTTCTTTACTTTAATGAGCGTTACTGTAGTAAGATCCTAATCCAAGCAATTTTTAACCTTTTCTTTTGATCCATTTATCACAGGGGCATGACTATGTTCAGTCTATTGGGTGGAACACTTTTATAACCTTTGACTAAATACCTGGTATAAAACAAATATTCATATTTTGTACTCCTTATTTAGATGAATGAAATATTGAAACACTCTCTACTTTTCCTGCCTCTATGGATGGGCTCAGTCCCTAATGTTGGATTTTGACAAAGTGAAAAAAGTAATTTCAATTAAAAAAAAGCTTGAAACATTGGGGTGCTCTAACAGTGTATGTGAGTAGATTTGACACAGTGCTGAATAGGCTCAACTTCTGATGTTGCTATACTTGAGTCATGGCACCTTTTCATCATTTTTTTCACACAGTGAAAAAAATCAGTTGGCATTTTCAAACCATGAAAAAGGCAAGGCGAGGCGAGCTTTTCTGTACCACATTACATACCCATAAGCATTTTAAAGTGCTTTGCATAAATAAAAACAAAACAGAACCAAAAGTGCTTAAGTGAAATTGAATTTTTTACACTTATTACCATTAATAACAACAACATGCTAAGTAAGAACTGTCTGTGAGGTATAAATAAATAAGTATTAGCATTTAAATTCCAAGATAACTAATTCAACCTAAAATCAAAAATAAACAAAAGAGTTACGAAATTATATTACTTATTATTATATTATATTAAGAAACTGGAGATATGTATGCTGCCAACACAGTGATGTGGGCTGTTCCAGGAGTGAAAAGTGAAGACCAAAAGGTTACCTACTGTACTGAAAACAGCACATTGGCCTTTTTACGAAACTTAAGCACTCTCAGGCTACATCCCCTCTCTGCCCATCACTAGCCTACTCACATCCTTTCTCATCCGTTCCATTCTGATGTGACTTCAGGTCTAAGGATGGTGTTGCCCACTGCATGGCTTCGATTAAAGCTGAAAATATCCCAATGTATGAAGAGACGTGAGTCATTCTAGAGCCAGGGTCTCTAGTGAACAAACAGAGGGAACAAGCAGAGAGTTAGGTGGTTGTACATGGGCAGAGAAAACCGAGGTTTCATTCTGGAGTTAACAGGAAAATAAGAATCCACTGGCATCCCCCCTTGTATGCCACTGGGAAGTATAAGGGTCCATCTGACCGTACAAAAGAAAGGCAGGTAATGCAGGTTAACTAAAGGCTCACAGGCTGTTACCTTTCTCCTAGGTCGGGTCCCTCACAACAAAATGCCACACCTTAAGCCAAATGTCACTTGGCACAAAGGAAAAGTGGAAAGCTTCGACACCTGAGGTTTTTCTTTCTGAAGCTGAAGTAAACTGCAGAAGTAAACACTCTTGCACTGTGGACCAAATATACCTGTGTTTTTTCTATAAGTTTTCAAGTACAAACAGAAAAGGCTCAATCTGCATTCACGTTAAGTAGGAAAGTTCTGTGTGAATCTCCGAGTTTATGTGGCACGCACATGGAAACACCTCATGCATATGTGCATACATATCTCCCTCATACATATGTGCAGTGCCAGAATAGAAGAGTGATACAAAGGCAGAGCTTATTAAACAAGTCTGAGATCCAAAAACTACAAAGATAGTCCAGCTCAAAATAGAGCAAAATCAGAGAGTAAATACACTCAATAAGGCCAACAAGGGTGCAAACAAGAAAGCAGAGACAAAGCCAGAAATGTTCTAGCAATGCATAAACCAAACTAAAAATACAGACTAATGACTCAATGGGAAGAAAATAGGCAATGTCACACAAGGAGAAAAGGAGACAATAAATTACTTTAGACAAGACACTACAAATAGAAATAATTATGGTCCGTTTTTCAGATTTCTAAGTCAATGTAGTTCAATAAAATGCCTATTACTTAACTGTAATCACAGAAATGTCAACATTGAACAGAAATATATTGATTTTAGAATGTCTAGTCAATTACACGGCCACTCTTTTACATTAAATATTTTCCAGTATTTAGCATGTTCAGTGAATGTGTAGCTCTGCCACACCAGGATCAATCATGTTCTGTCATATACCACTGAAAACATTTCCTGTACAATCTAAACACTATTCAAATTTGTGTACTTATAGATTATCATTATATACTTATACGAATCTTGCATATTACCTGAGATCTGACTTGGTAATACGGTTCTGAGGCCTGTTCTTAAAACTGTTTACCTCTTAACCTATCTAAGGATTTTACAGTAGGACTTCCTAATATGAAAGTGAACACACCACAGCACAGTGTGAACAGCACAAAATTCCTCCTCTCCATTTAACCCATTCACCAAGTGAAGCAGCAGGCTGCCAGGAACACAGCGCCCGGGGAGCAGTGTGTGGGGACGGTGCCTTGCTCAAGGGAACCTCAGAGGTGCTTAGCAGTCTTGGAAATTGAACCCATGACTTCCTGATTGCAAGGTGAACGCCCTAACCACAAGACCACCTGCCAGTGCTCATAATTCAATTTATTAGTGGGAAACAAATACTTGAAAAACATCCCAAATTGTCATCACAATTAAATAATCAATTCTCAAGGAAATAACATTATCCACAGTCTAGATTTTTTTGTTTTTTAAATGTATTTCTGCACACTTGAGTAAACAGTGTATCATTTGCAGATCTAAATCACCTTTTTATATAAAAAAAACCCTATAATATCTAGCTCTAAGTAGTCCACATATTTTTTTGGGTTAATCAGTAGGTTAGAGATGCTGAGAGTAACTTTAAAGCTGAGAGTTTAGTGATAGCAGACTTAGTGGCTAGACGGAGGCACAAACCTCAAATATGCTTTGCCAGTTACATCATATTTTTACACAGAATTGTTTGGTGGAAAAAGATGTAATGCCTCTATCGCTGAACTTGCATTATCTGTTTTGTCCTGAGCTTACTGAGGGCTCTACTGTTTCACTGTACATTTTAGAAGGTGGCCCCAGCTGTTTGCAGGGTTAGCTACAGTCTCAGTAAATCGAACCTTAATTTGGGGCACATTGTGGGCAGATACTGGATCTGCATCAGGGCGCATTTTGTGCTGAACGCATAGCTGGCCTTGTGTGTTCTCTGACCTTCCTTCATTCAAAAATGCTGAAACTGTAACAGGACTCTCAAAAGAGCTTTCACCGATGGAAATCTTAATTGTTCAATTGACCGCAGCTGGCATGGAGTTCATTCCATTCACCTATTTTAATCAGAGATCATACGCTCAAGTGAGGTGTTTTGAGGATAGGGTGCAGATTTGAACCTCCTACGTAGTCAAACACACAAGATGCATTATGCAAGCATGCGGGGTGAAAGCATAAACACACTGCATAATTTAAGCGTTCGCTGCGAGCTCTGAAAGGCTGTACGGCCAATGAGCAGACGTTTCCATATGTCTCTTTACCTTGGCTTGGATTCGGCTCTTGCCAGGAGGCATCTTCCATCAAAGAGGAAATAGGCCTCTGCCCGCGCCCTGTTTAGGCAGCATCATTATGCACACAGCCGGTGAATGGAGCATGATAAGAATATATAAATTCTATATCAACATGTTACAGAGTTAATTGCATGCTTCAAATACCCTCCCTGATGTTTTTTTTTTTCCCTTTTTTCTCCTGTTTTAGTATACACCCTTGCACTCAACTCTGTGTGCATGCAGGGGCTTTGTATTGAAGGTCTATTAATATGCTTAAGTGAGTGTTGGAAATACAATGTAGAGTAAAAGCCTCATGGATAAGCTCTTTGTGCAAAAGACAAAAGAGAAACGTATTGATTCTAAGCACACAGACTTCGGTGTGTCCTCATTTGAGTAATCTCATCAAAATAAAGAAACCTACACAAGAAAAAAATTATGTCAGCAAGGGAAATCATCTTAAATCAAGGTTAATTATCTAACATTTCTTGTTACAGTGCTGGAAGCAATTTTTATGCTTTAAGTAATTTCTTCTAGTGAAAATGACTTATTCCATCGGTACTATTATAGCTTATTGTAATAAATAATACATATAATATGGCTCTTGTCAAGAATTTATGCTTCAGACAAGAAAACATATTTATTAACAGAATAGGAGACTTTCAGGCTCTTTTGTCTTGCCCTGCATTTTTTTAATTATCACATGCTTTCTGTTTATTTTTGGATTCCTGGTCACGTCACTGCTCCATGTGGTTCCTGTTTTCAGTTTTGTTTTGAGCTCCGCCCCTGTCCTGCCCTGCTGTTTAGTACTTGCACCTGTCAATTTGTAACCCCCCCTTGTCTCGGCTGATTCTTGTTCCCACACATGTATAAATATTCTTGTCTTTGTGTTTGTTGGTCAAACTCAGTTTGTGGTCTCTGTTGTGTTTCAACCCATGCTTGTCTGCCTTAAGTTATTTTCCCCAGCTCTGTGTATACCCTGGTTGCATTTTTTTGGTTTTGTTTTCTAGTTCATTATTCATTCAGTGTGTCTTTCCTGTTCATATCATTCGTGTTTTATTTTGTTCAAATAAAATCACTGCCTGCACATACATCCACCTGTAGTTCTCTCTACAAATGTCACAAAATAAATTAAAATTGGAAAAAGTGAATTAATCTTGCTACATTCTTCCTAAAATTAGATACATAAGATATTTCTCCCAGATATACGACAATTTCACTTGTTAAGATATATTTTTGGTTGTGTACGGCATGTCCGTTGTTTAACTGTCTATTGGATAGAAACACTTTTCAACATATGTATTTTTTTTAACTTTATAAGTGTTTTCATCTGGATACATTGTGTCATTCTATTAACAGATCATTCTGCACGTTACAAGCACTGTTTCTAAAACAAACTAAATCTGCAGTATTTCTTGACACAACTAATACATGTAAAAATGTTAAATATTTGATATTAATCTTACACCATTCTTGTAATGATAAATGCTGGATATATTGTCTAGGTTTAAACGAAAATGAATTGCCACGAAATATTTTCTTCTCCTGTGTAGTTATAAATCTCAGAAATATGCATATAAAGTAGTATATTTTTTTCCTTTAGACAGTAGTTGAAAACAGTGAGAATAATGGGATGTGTGCTATTCTTTTAGATGACCTATTTAGTTATCTACTTTGACAAGCTATTTATATTTGTAACAGACTGCTGCATCAATAGATTTGTACTCGCTATAAGCCATGGAAAGGGCATCCGCTAAAAAAAGAATTCTTTCAGCTCAAGATGTATAGGTCCACTGCCCTACTGGGATGAACTATATTACTCTCCATGTGTCTGTTTTTTAGGTAAAGAAAAATAATATTTTTAAACACCTCTGAGGGGCAGTTCATCTCTATTTGATCTTAGACTGTATGCTGTTCGAGGGGGGTGATAGGGAACAATTTGGAACTATTGTCTGGTCTGATGTATTTTTGGAGTTTAGAGTAGTACAGAGGGGGCACCTTGCCACAGTGCAGGTAGATGGGGAATGCCCTGATGATGAGCCCTTATTTCTCATTGTCGTGACAGAGGACAGTTTACAGCCTGATGACCCTCAGCCAAAAGCACAAAGTGGGAGCAGTTTAGCCGGTCAGTTTTTCTGTCAGGATTTTATAGATTTCTCTCTTCCTGTGCGTAGCTTTAATAGAGGAGTCAGGATATATCTCTCTCCCCACAGAGGACAACCATCATATCTCTCTCTCTCTCTCTCTCTCTCTCTCTCTCTCTCTCTCCTGCTCTCTTTCTTCTTCTATCTCTTTCTCTCTCTTTCCTTCCACTTATCTTGCCCCCTCTCCTCTTTCCCCACACACATCTCACTCTAATTGACTCCCTCTCTTTCTCTTTCTTTCTCTCTATCCTTTACTTTCTCTCTCCACTTTTTTGTTTTCTTTTAATTCTTTGCACTCCTCCCACTCCTGTTCATCCTCCTCTCTCTCCCCCTCTCTCATCCATTTGCTCTCTTTTGTTTCTTTCTTTTTCCCTCTCTCTTTTTCCTTCCCCTTGTCTTGCCCCCTTTCCCCTTTCTCCCCCTTACACCTAACCCACACACTTCTCACTTTCAGTGACTCCCTCTCTTTCTTTCTCTCTTTCTCTCTATCCTTTACTTTTTCTCTCTCCACTTTTTTGTTTTCTTTTCTTTCTTTGCACTCCTCCCACTCTTGTTCGTCCTCCCCTCTCTCTCTCTCTCTCTCTCTCTCTCTCTCTCTCTCTCTCTCTCTCTCTCTCTCTCCACTCTTTTCTCTTGTAATTTTCTTGTTTATTGTTTCTGTTTTTATTTCTCTCCCTGTCTAATTACTGGCCTCAGATCAATCAAGGTCTCCCTACTGTCAGGTGTACACACATACACATACACACACACCCACCTACACACCCAGCGAGTCCCAAAGGAAAAGTCATTTCCCACATGAACTGTGTTTGTAATGGACTGTGTTGTGGATGGTGCTGTTTGATGTAGGCTGGCTTGTATTATTTCCCAGAAGGCCACCTGCTGGCTTTGTCCTTTAGCCCCTCATAGCCTGTGCAATCTGACCAGCCATCAGCTCACCCATCCCTGACTGTACGCCTCTTGCCCCATTGCCTCCTAGGCACATGTAATGGCCCTGCCTGAAGTCACGACTCAGAGGAATTAATTAAGCTGTGGCCTCCCCCGGTCCTCTTCCTCCACATGGCCCACAGATACAGTCACATCATCGCAGTGCAGGAGTGCTCTTATTGATTGTGTTTTGAGCCATCTCCCCACCAGCGATAGCAGCCTCCTATGATAAATATCAGGCCCCCCACCACCAACCGCTGATGGATATCCACCATACTCTGAGGAGGAAGGGGAGGGGGTCAAATACTGTTTTTTCTTTCTCTTTTCATGTCTTATTTCCTCCCACCTCATGTAGAGCTGGGACCTAAGGCTATTTTAAAGTAGGTTGAAGAATTGATGGGAACTTGGGCCCTGCTTTGTTTCAAGCAATAACAACACCTGCACTTTTGGGTTTTTAAAGGGAAATACTTCAAAAGTTTTGAAACACAAATCCAGTTTTGCTGCAGACATGCGCAATGTTTCTAATATGGTGGGGGTTTTTTTTTAACTGTGCAACTTTTCAAATAACATAATTGTAGGAAGCTGTAAAACACAAAGACATTGAGGATTCAGTATTAATGTCCAGAGCAATGGACAAACACATATCATTTGATGAAGAAAGCCAATTAGGAAATCTCTATAACATCAAGAAAGCAATGAAATTACAATAAAATAAATATCCAAAATGCCTTGTATCTAAAAAGGGTGATAAGATGATCAGGCAGATAATGAAATGAAACAGTAACTGTTACATTTTGCAACGCCACAGTTTTAGTGTGTAAAGTATTTTACAATTAACCCTGCCTAATGGGTAATTATATATGGAGGTGTCACCACCAAAAGTGCCTTTTTTCTACAGATTTTTAATTTAGTTTTTATTTAGACTTTATATTTAATATTGCTTTGTCTCTGTTTTTGTCTCTATGTCTTGCAGTCATTACATAAACAATTTCCCCTGGGATCAATAAAGTTTTCTGACTCTGATTCTGATTCACTTACCTGAAAAGATATGGAACTGGAATGCACTATATGCAGTGCTGGACTGGCCATCGGACTCCCCTCCGGAGAGCACGATCTCGAGAGGGACACCCGCGGCCGTTAGCACTGCCGCTCCCGGGTGGGACGGTCTCAAAATGCCCGGTCAGATTTTTTGTCCCAGTCCAGCCCTGACTATATGAAAATTGAAAGCGAGAGAGCGAGTGTGTTGGTTAAGTCCATGTTCAAGTTCAAGTTTGTCAAATTAGTCTGATCCATGGAGACCCAAACCTAACAACTTACAGGACCTGCTACTAATGACTTGATGCCAGATACCACAGCACACCATCAGAGGTCTTGCTGAGTTCATACCTCAGTGGGACAGAGATGTTTTGGGGGCACAGTGGAGACCTACACAATATTAGGCAAGTGATTTTAATGTTATAACTCCACTGGGTGTCTAAGATGTATGTCAGGTGATTTGTAGGTGGAATTTGGAATGATTAAACTGGGAAATTGCCATGATTAAACTGTGCCTCTCCATCCTCTGTACATTCATGAATGCTACTTTGGTCAAATGAATATGCATATGTTATTTATTGTACATTGTCCAATCGTTCACAAAGCAAAAGTGGCACAATAACAATGGGTAAAAATCCTCTATAACTCTTATTCATGTCTGCAGCCACATGTGACACTGTCTGAACTGTCATACATCCTGTCAGGGTAACGAACTAGGTTGAGAGAAATCAAACAGACAAAAAGTGCCTTGCTCAAAGAATCAGGAAAAGATTTATTTTCTCATTAGAAAATATCATTATATCATAAATATCATTAGAATGAATGAAAAGGAATAAAACCTGAATTTTCCATAACAATCCGGAAAGCCTCATTACTACTTCTTTTCTGTCGTTTTCTTTCTATCTCATCAAACCCTGTCATCTGCACTTGTAGGGTCGGAGAGAAGTGAGATGAGCTGTTCTTGTTGTCAATTTCCCTGCAATTCCCAGCCTTAGTATGGCTAACCAAAACTGCATTTCAAACTAAAAAGCGAAAAAGAGAAAAAAAAAATCAAATTGAACAAAATTATCTTGTCTCCATTAAGCACAGGAGGACAGGAAAAGTGAACAGAGTAGAGAGAGGATAGGTTGACATGCTTGGAAATGGTGACAGGTGATAATGTGCAGGGTGGCGGGCCCCTCAGAGACAGCAGCATGGTGCCCCCAGGCCCAATGCCGTTAGCTGGCGTTAATGAGAAATGACAGACGGATCACACACTTTCAGTTCCCACCAGCCCCTGCTTCCCACAGCTCAACATCAGGTATGCCCTTCCCATATGCTATTCTCCAGTCCTCTGGGTATGGCTACACTCATTCACCATCTACCACAGCACCATTGTCCATTTATGCTATTGCAGAAATGGAAGAGGCTTGGCTGTGATACATTTTTATTTTTATTGTGTCTGCATTTGATGTGTTAAATAATCTTTTTTTTTTCCTTTTTTGATTTATAAGTTAGTAGGCGAAGGTCTTAAAGGAATGTCCTCGATATTTTCAAACTTATTTCAGTCTCTGTAGCATACAGTTGATTAACATGGGCACTAATTTCAGTGCTTTCCCCATGTCAAAACACATGGACCCCAGTGGGCAAATATATTCTATCCTTTCTTATATCCATTTACTAAGAGGAGTAAGAGGAGGTCACACAAGAGTAACCTCTTTGAGAAGACAGGTGGAACCAATGCCTGGGACATGTAGCAAAACAATTTAAATCAAGGCTGTTTCTGGGTGATATAACTGGTTGGCTACAAAAATGTATACGGCAATGGGCCAAAACAGACTGTTTACGTGGGGAGGTGATGGCACCAGGACTATAGGATGAAGACAAGCCGGAGAAGGATGCGTGATGGATATTGTGCTGCAGGAAAACCCTTGATCTGGGCATTTGTGTGAATGCAAAATTGATACATTGATGACACCAGTCTCTTTTATATATGTATCAGCAAGTGAACAGTCAGTTCTTGAAGTTGATGTGTTGGGAGCAGAAAAAAATGAGCAAGCGTAAGGATCTGAGAGACTTTGACCAGGGTTAAATTGTGATGGCTACTCAACCAGGTCAGAGCATCTTTAAAGCACCATGCAGTGGTCGGTACCAACCAGTGCTGGTCTGAGGAATGACAGCCCTTGACCTGACAAGAGTTTGCTGCTTATGGGGTCAGAATGCTGAAGCTAACCCAATTCACTGGCAAAGCACCTACAGTGAGAGCATGAGCATCAGAAATAGGTCTTAGAGTGTTGGAAGAAACTGGCCTGGTCTGAGGAAATGATTTTGTTATTACACATGGAGTGTGTTTATAGCTTAGTTTTAGGAATCGATGGCACCAGGATACCCTAGAGGAAGAAAGCAAGCTGGCAGAGTTAGTGTGATGCTCTGAAAAATGTTCTGAACATCCCACAAGGCCTACAGATTTGGAGACACAATTTCACACAGATATTTAATCTCGCCCATTTTTACAGCTTCCAGCACATCAACTTCAGTAACATTTACTGTACTTCGTTTTGCAGTGGTTTTAATGTGGTGGCATCTTTTATATGTGTATACACACACACAGAAACAGACACAGAGAAACAGACACATAACTTTCTCTCAAAAGCAGATTCAAGTCTATGTTTACTATACTTATGTCACAATATTTTTGATGCAGCATGAAAGCAGAGACTTTATTTGATCAGAAAGTAATAAAAGCCCAAACAGCC
Organism: Hydrocynus forskahlii; assembly: GCA_037974365.1. NCBI lineage: Eukaryota > Metazoa > Chordata > Actinopteri > Characiformes > Alestidae > Hydrocynus > Hydrocynus forskahlii. Next base: position 19,777,322 of record JBBPCX010000147.1, on the reverse strand, counting down.
CAGAAGAGCATTTTTGACCCAAACTGAGGTCTCTACTCAAATGGACTCAATTTTCACTCCCGACTCAGAACGATAGAGTGTCACAATTTATTTAAGCTGAAGAGAAAATACAAGGAAATGAGAACTATTGAATTATTTATCCAAAAATAATATCCTGTTTGTGTTCCATAACCCAGGCGGCTTTTGAGTTGAGGTTATTTGATTGACCTTTTTATTCCCCACACCTGATCAAAGTGTCATTTGTTGAAAGTCCCTGGTAAGCTATAAAACCAAGGCAGGACCATTTATCTTCAGAGTGTGCTTTCTAACATAAAAAGAGAAGTGGTCACATAATATTTGAAAGGGTTGTTTGAAAGGGTTAAGTGCCAATATCTGGAAAAGGTGCCACAGCATTTAGTCAGATCCCAGAGAAATTACCAGAAGCCACTAGCCATCCAGTTCCAACCAAAGCAAGAGAGGAGCTATACGCCAATGCAATAAAACACCTTCAAGGGCCCAGTCCATCCCCAACCAATTACCTTACATCAATCAAAGGAACAATAAAGAGCAAATAAATACAGTGAGAACCACATGCTGGTGTGGAGGTGGTTGGCGGCTCATTGTTGGCTCTATAAATCCTACCTATCCAAATAAAACCATGGACGCTGGGCTTCACTTCATGAGGGGATTTTGGAGATAAGGCAGTAGTTAAACAGAGGCTGATGGGCTTCCCTATGGAGAGGCTTGTAAATACACTTTTAATGTAGTGGCCACTTCATCCTTGCCAGTCCATGCCTTTGCTAGTATTATCTCTATCAACACTGTCTTTCTGTGTGGAGCGATTTTTTATGCTTTGGCATTGTGTGTCTGTAAAACGGGCAGTGGATCAAGCTGTCACCATGCATGTTCACTTCAGCCCTGGTGGTTTGATACGCTCGCTGTTACACATTTAAACATAAAGAAGAGCAGGGGTACAGGCATGCTTGGAGTTCAAAAGGAAAACCAGAATAACAAATTTAAAATAAATGCTGAAAAATACTGTGGGAGGGCTCTAAGTCTATTAGACCAAAAAAGCAAGGATCAGCTCTTGCTAGGTTTACAGGATGATATGAACAAATCTGTGGATGGTAAGTGGAGAATATCAAAAAGGCACTGTGGTTTGAATAAAACCTCACCAATCCTGTTTTCCATTGATATTCAAAAGTGCATGCCATACTGTCTACAGGAGAAAGGCGTGTTTTGTGTGAGTGTGTGTTTGTGTGTGTGTGTGTGTGTTTGTGTGTGTGGAGGCAGACTGATAACGAGGCGCTGGTCGAGTAGTCTCGCCTGTACAGATACCATACACCCAACTCTATCTGTAATGGATTTTCCCCCACCTCCTGTCTCCACAAGTGTTCAGGATGTAGTGGAAACAGACAGGAGACTGAGGCCAGAGCAGCTGTCTCCAGCAAATTTCTAACAGCTGTATTTCGCCCCATGCTTATTTGTGAGTGCGTGTTAACTTAAACTTGTCAGTCTCCTGACAAGATATTTCTCCTTATTCAACCCCAAGCTCAGCTCCTGTAAGTAGTTCCCTGCAGACATAAAACACATTTCATTTCCTCACAGCGCCCCCACTGATCTTCAGACTTTATTCTTTTATTTCCACTCAAAGACAGTAATATTTTCACAGTACAAATGCTGAAGCTTTAAATTTTGTAGTGTGTTGTGTTTATTGTAGTTTGTATGCATTTTACAGCAGTGTATCCAGTGGCAATGGGGGTGACATTTTGTCGACAGGGAAAGAGAAGGGTTGAGCTGAAGTGTAGAATTTTTTTTTATATTATTTTGCTGTTGAATTTTTCATGAGGTGTTGATCAGAAGGTCTTGGACCCCCTATGTTTTGCACACTGCTTGAATATTTGTATTTATTGTACTGCAAGTTTTGTCTTTAGTCTATTTTTGCACTATATGTTGATTGTTGTTGTATCTGTTGTACTTTGGCACTATATATTTATGGCCTGTTGCCTGTTGCAGTCTGCAAGAAGGCAGAAACCTTTGAATCTTTGCTCTTCCTCTGTGTGTGCAACATCACATTTTTTTGTCACAGTGATCCGTATCTTTTGTCCCCAGTCAAAAAACAGGAGGAAGATCAGTAGTAGCATGAGCATGTCACTCAAAAACAAGCAGCATTGCCGCCAGTATCACAGGCGCTTTCAGCTACGTCTCCAATCTCTCCCTTCAGTGCATCTCTCAGTATCTCTGCTGCACTTTAATAATGCAGGCATCTCAGTCTCATCCCTAAAGAGATTTGTTTTCCCGTCAAAGAGCAAATACCATTTTATTATGCTACTAGCCACAGCTTTTGTCTCTTTGCACAAAAAACAAACTTCAGATCTCTGAAGTCTCACATTTTACATTTGAAAAGTGTCCCTAGAACAAAATAGGCATTAACAGAAGATCACACATACTCTTCCTGACTAAGAGTGTCTTCTACACTTCTTAAATGGATTCTGGCTTGCATGTAGGGATGTTTGAGGCGCACCACAGCCATGGTGGGTTTTTAACAAATGTTTAATATTCTATGCATAAAATGAACTGTTCTAGGATTTTGTAAGGACTGGTAGTGAAAAGTTGCATATAAAACTTTGCAGAAAAATCTTTGAAATTACTTGTGAAGTTAACAGTTCAAAATTCAGCCAACAGATATAACAAAGCTATCCCACAATCAAATTCCACTCACAGATCCAAGTAGGACAGAGGCAGACAGATTCATGTAGGTTAGTTCAGGCGCCTAACCCACAGCAAACAGAGCAAAAGTCAAAAACTGAAAACAGGAATATCAAAGGCAAGGCTGGAGGCATAACAGCAGGTCAAAATACAGAAGTCATGAACTAGCAATACTTCACGAAGTCTCAAAGAAACCTCAGTCCTTAAAGGAAGGGAATAATAAAGTCATCCTTTGACTCCAAAGCTCCCCTAGTGGTGAGGAGGGTGAACAGCAGCACTGAACGTCACAACGCCACTCTAGAATTTAGTTTATCGAGCCTGCAAAATTGTGCACTTTTTATGTAATGCGATGATTCACACATCAGTAAATCGTGTAGCTATTCAGCAGTTGTTGGTGTGCTTTGTAAATGAATCTATAAACCAAACAAACAATTTGTAATAGAACGACTAAAAATAGCTTAGACAGCTTTTTACTCTCAATTACAAAATTGTAATTGTAAGCATTATATCAATCAAAATCAAAGTACATGTACTGATATGCAAAGCATTGAATTCTAACAAAAAACTACTTTCACCTCCTCTCCAGTTCACAAGGAATATGTGAGAGAACATCTGCTTTGACATGCTTTGCAAGCATCAGCAGTGAATAAACCATTTCCATTTCATATCTAAAACATGGTCCATTTAGCTCTCATGCAAAAAATAATATATACACTCAGAGATGCAGTTCACTGCAACCCACAATCCCGTGGTTGACCGACAGTTTGAAAACCACTAGTCTGTGCTATTAACATTTCTACTAGTTATTACCAAATACATTAAAGAGGTGCTGATGAAAAGGTAGCAGAGAAATGAGACTGGGGTAAAACATGTTGTCAGTGTTATATGGTTTGAGTTGATTAAATCTTTTTGAGGTGAAGCCCAAGCCTGGGGACATCCCTGGTATGGAATCAGCAGTATATCATGGGTTAGCTCTTGCTGCCGGTTATTTGCATGCTTTAAAAATGGTACAATATCACGGGGTGCAATATTTCAATATCAAAAGGGTGATTAGAATAATGCTATAGGTGAGTTGTGTCTACATTTTCAAATGACACCGCTATGGCCATATGAGATGATGTTCTGCTTAAATCTGTTTAACTACATATAATCCATGTTACATTTAAATTCTTACATTTACATTTTACATAATTCATGCTACATTTAAATTTTTTTGTTTGTACCCTGCCCTCATCTAAAGTGTAAGGAAAAACAAAATTGGTATATATGTTTACATTAAGTGGGGGGCTCTTTGGACTTTGAGAAGGTTCTCAACCCTCATACATCTTGTTTACAAAAAGCTTTCTTCATGGAACCCTCCATTGAAAGGCTTTTCTTTCTTTGGCATGATTCCAAAGAGTCCATTTTGGCACCTATTTTTTAAAGAGCAAGTTAAAATGGCATGTTCTTAGTGTGCTTCACTGAAAGCAAGAAAAAAAAAAGTTAATGTGCACACTTTGGTTTCTGACTCAAAATAGGACGTACAAATCTTTGGTATTATGGAAAAAAGGAAAATGAGAGAAGGTCTTCAAAGAAGTGATGGTAAGTCATCAACCACTTGACTAATTTGTTTCAGTGATGTAATTATAGTATGGCACCGCTATACATTTCATATTGCCTGGGTCTAGCGGTTCATCCATTTAAGTTGTCAAATCACTTATCAACAATTGCATGCGAGCACACAATTCACCTTGAGGAAAGCTCTGCACATAAATGATGGGGTCAAAGAACTAAAAGAACTAAGGCATTGGTGCTGGCACAGTAAGCTTGTTATACAAAGAGTCATATACTGAAATCAAAATGGCTGGGACTACCTAACCAATACCCAGAGTTCAGAGCACTTAAAACTTAAACCAAACCATGGCTTCCTCAAGCTCAGGGGTCCCCAAACCTGTCCAGAAAGGGCCGCTGTGGGTGCAGGTTTTCGTTCCAACCAAAAAGAAGCCACACCC
>JBBPCX010000147.1:19736730-19748515 GCA_037974365.1 Hydrocynus forskahlii | reverse complement strand
GTCTTGCAGCTGGCACACCATCTATCATGTGTAGGCTATAGTTTGTGGGTCAGGAACAGTTGTGTTTTGTGTGTCAAGTAACCTAGGTTAGCCCAAGTTTGCATTGCTAGCTAGCTATCAAGGCTACCAGTATCCTAGCTGAATTTTACTAAATCTGAAGTAGATTGCATATCTGGAAATCTTTTTTTTTTTCATGAATCCATGTCATCCATATTATCCATATTACCTTGATATTTGTGTTTGCATTTCAATGCCTTCTCCACCATCATTTTCCCTCGAGAAAAGGCCATTCTTAATGCTAGATAGCAAAATAACCACTGCGACAATTTTCTCTTCACTTTATTGAAGTTAATGTGTGTGGGAAAAGTGCTTCAGTCATATACAATACATAGGCATAACACCGTAACTTCAGTGCGGCAAACAGTATCTTTACTTTGGTGCTTGGTAAAACAAAGGCAGAATGCCTTAACTTCATTGTAACATAATTCTAGTGTTCTAGAGTGCAGCGGAACAAAGCTAAAAGACCGCAGCTGATGTTATGGGATTCTGTCTTGGTTTTCTCTCTGTTTTTTGGAAGTTACGGCAAAACATCTCATTTTTACCAGAAAACAACAAAATTGACTCAAGATATTTTTCTACATGATGTCCATTGTTTCAAAATGGTAATAACTCATTTTCACCCAAAATTGGTGTTTACAGTCTTTTGCCTTTGCACGGCAGTATTGTTCACCTATGGTTCTGTTCATTGTCATCCTAGATCCTCTCTTTTTCATTCTCGCTCTCTTTTTTCTGTCCATCCTGCCACTTTGCCCTCTAGCCCTTCCCCCATATCCCTCTAGCACGCTACATTAATAATTGAGGAGGTGTGAAGATCTCCCTGCCGGAACATTCTCCTTCATTAATCCCAATATGTAGTGTGCTGCAGATCTGACAGGATTCATTTAGGTTCCAGACGCGCTTTTTCTCCCACTCCCTTTTTGTGCTGCACCACACACACACACACACACACACACACACACACAGGCACACACTCATTGTGTCACACATACTAAGCTCCAATTCAGCCTTTTCTGAGCACATACACAAAAGATGCATACACACAAGATAAAATTATATAAGTTCTTTTTGTACCAGTGGATTATAGAGCAGTATTTTTTAAATACTTGAGGTTTGAATTGATGTAAAATGCTACTTTTTTTCATTTACATTATATTACCTTTCACTGTTTCCTTCAAAGTGTTTATATGCAAGGAATTTAAAAAGTTAGATTGATTGTTCCCACATAAACTGATAAAACTTTTCACAATGTAGCCAGTATTAACATCCTGATGTTAACATCAGTCTGTTCTGATCAAACGTAGACAGCGAGATGTGTAGCTTTCTGCAGTTCCACAGGTCTCAAATATGTCTCCAGTGATTATGAGCAGATTTCATGACTGGACTGCTACATCAGTCTCCTTTTGCACTTTGAATCATTGTATTGGTATGCGCTGTTACAAATGCTCGGGACATAATGTAATGTTAGGCACCATGTGAACTGTCAGTACTTGAGGTCAAGGTGCTGGAAGCAGAGAGACTTTATGGTGTTCCTGGCAAGCAAATATTAGTACCTACCAAACATTTTCTAAGAATGAACAATCAATGAACCAGCAACAAGGTCATGGGTACTCAAGGTTCACTGATGAACATTGCGAACAAAGGTTATCTCATCTGGTCCAATTCCACAGAAAACCTATTGCAGCCTACGTTTCTGAAAAAGTAATGCTCACTATGATAGAACGGTGTCAGAACACACAGTGCATCCCAGCTTGCTGCGTATGGGGTTGCATTGCTGGACCCATGCAAAATGCACCGGACAAACTAATTTGATCCATGGCGGTCGCACCTAAAGGTCCTGTCAAGGTTCAAGGTTCAGGGTTCAAGGTTCACTTTATTTGTCATCAGCAACTTTATACATGTACAAAGTGTGATGAGACAACGTTTACCCATGGCCCCGGTGCAACATATAGTAACACTGCACATAACATTCAACAGGACAAAAGGTGCACACAGGCAACACAACAGTACAAAAGTGACATTTAGTATAGAGATGGAAGTATGGAGATGGAATACTTGAAGAACATTACGATATGCAAGCAATTACAATAAATAGACAAAACAATAAATAAACAACACTCCAGTACTATTGAAGGTGAAGAATTAAAAGGGGATGTAACCTTAAAGACTGATATTACACATGGTTATTATATTTCACAGGTGATTATTTTGCACAGGTTAGATGTAGAACTGAAGACACCATTGGAAGAAAGGTGAACTAGTTATTGGTAGTTTCAGCATGTGCCTTTGTTTTTTTTTTGTTTTGTTTTGTTTTGTTTTTTTTAAAGAGAGTTTTGATGTGCGTTCAGAGTCCTAATGGCTTGTGGTATGAAGCTGTGACACAGTCTCGTGGAGGCAGAACGGAAGGTACAATATCGTTTATCAGATGGTAAAAGTGAAAAGAGTCCCTGTAATGGATGAAAGTGGTCCTTCAATATATTTCTGGCTCTGTTGCAGCAGCAGGTCTTGAAAATGTCTTTCAGATGAGGTAGGGGCGCACCGATAACCTTCTCAGCTGCTCTCACTATTCGCTGTAGTGTGTTACGGTCCGAAGCTTTACAGTTCCCATACCAGACAGTGATGCAGCTGGAGAGAAGACTTTCGATGGTGCTGGTGTAGAATGTCTTGAGGATCGTGGGGGGAGACTCGCTCTTTTCAGTCTCCGTAGAAAATGCAGACGCTGACGAGCCCTCTTGGTATAGAGGTGGAGTATAGGGACCAAGAGAGATCCTCTGTGATGTGGACGCCCAGGAACCAGGAGGGTGTTTTTCCCCCTCTCAACATCAGCGCCGTCAATGGTGGGAAGTGGATGTGCAGTGCTGGGTCTTCTGAGGTCGATGATGATTTCCTTTGTTTTGTCCACATTTAAAGAGAGGTTGTTGTTCTTACACCAGTCCACCACTCTTCCCATCTCCTCTGTGTATGCTGAGATGTCATTGTTATTGATGAGGCCCACCACAGTCATGTCATCTGCAAACTTAATGACATGGTTTGAGCTGAGCTCTGCTGTGCAATCGTGAGTCAGTAGCGTGAAGAGCAATGGACTAAGCACACAGCCCTGCGGTGCGCCTGTACTCAGTGTGATGGTGTTGGAGGTGTTGATGCCGATCAGGACAGACTGTGGCCTGTCGGTCAGGAAATCTAGGATCCAGTTCACCAATGGAGTGTTCAGGCCCAGTCCTCTCAGTTTAGGTGACAGTCTCTGAGGGATGATGGTGTTAAATGCTGAGCTAAAGTCAATGAACAGCATCCTCACATGAGAGTCTCTCTTTTCCAGGTGGGTCAGTGACAGGTGAAGTGCAGTGGATATGGCATCATCAGTCAACTGGTTGGGGTGGTAGACAAATTGGAGGGGATCAAGTGAGCTGGGAAGATTGGCTCTGATGCAGCTCATGACTAGTCTTTCGAAGCACTTCACGATAATTGGTGTAAGAGCCACGAGACAGTAGACATTCAGGCAGGACATCACTGATTTCTTTGGAACTGGGACGGCATCACGTGCTTTCAGCATCCTCTGGACCTCTGCTGTCATCCAGGGTTTCTGGTTAGCTCTTGTGATGACCTTCTTGGAGACAGTGACATCCTCAGTACATTTCCAGATGTAGCCAGTCACAGCTGTGGTGTATTCTTCCACATCAACACAGTCCTCATAAGTGGCAGTCTCTCTGAACACTGACCAGTCTGTGCTCTCGAAACAGTCTTGAAGTGCAGATACAGCTCCTTCAGGCCACACTCTGATCTCTCTCTGGACCGGTGAAGTGCGTTTCAGCACAGAACTGTAGGCTGGAATAATTTTCACTGAGATGTGGTCAGAGTTACCGAAATGTGGGCAGGTAGGCATATTATTTTATATATATTTGCAAGCAGTTATTTCCCCTGGTTGCAAAGTTTACATGCTGATAAAATCCAGGCAGCACTGTTTTTAAATTGGCATGCTTGAAGTCGCCAGCGACGATAAAAGCCCCTTCTGGTTGGGCAGTTTGCAGGTCGTTTACGGCGTTGTGCAGCTCTGCTAGCACCTGGTTAGCATTTGCGCTAGGTGGTAGATACACAGCCAGCAGAACAACGGATTTAAACTCCAGCAACAGATAGAAAGGCAGACATTTCACTGCTATATACTCCACTGAAGCAGAACAGTGTCCGTAAACTACTGCAGTGTTTGTGCACCAATCTATCCATCTCATCCAGTGTTGATTTTCCTTTTTTCCGGTAGGTGAGCAAAGTTTCCCAGTCATACACGCGGATGTGCGTGTTACTGGAGTGCTTACAAGATGAAACTTTGGTAGAACACTGACAAAAACACATAACATTTAGCACCAAATTCAGGTCACATGAAGAGGCCGCCGCGCATACGTCTGCTCGCGCCGCCATCTTGTGTCACATCTTGTTGCCTTGTTGGCATGTGAGGGACCAGCCAATATTAAACAGATTAATTTAATATTGGTACATCCCTTAAAAAAGGAATGCACTGGTGAGCTCAGCAACACCAAAAGGCATGGGAGACCACAGAAGACAACTAACGTGGATGATTGCAGAATTCTTTCCTTGGTGAAGAAAAACATCTATCCAGGTCAAGAACACTCTTGAGGAAGTAGGTGACCTTACTGAATGTGAATACAGAGATTTTACCTCTTGATGTAAACCACTGGTTACTCTGAACAACAAGAAGACCTAATTAGACTTTGCCAGACCACATCTTAAAAACCCTGCCCAGTCATAGAATAAGGTTCTTTGGAGAGATGAAACCAAGATCAACTTATACCAGAATGATGGCAAGAGAAAAGTATGGAGAAAGAAAGGGACATCTCATGATTCAAAGCATCAATTCATCTGTCAAACATGGTGAAGGCAGTGTTATGAGCATGTATGGCTGCCAGTGGAAGTGGGTTCCTCAAGTTTATTGATGACACAAGTAGTAGTACTTGTGTATAGGGCTGTACCTTCTGCTCTGATTCAGCCAAATGCTGCAGAACTGACAGGAAGGCGCTTTACAGTGCAAATGGATAATGACCCAACACATACATACGTACGAAACCCAAGAAAAAGAAATGGGACGTTCTTCAATGAACAAGTCATTTATCTCAACCCAAAAGCACATGCTTTTGAGTTACTGAAGACAGAACTGAAGGCAGAAAGACCGGCAAAGGAACAGCAACTGAAAGCAGCAGCAGTACAGATCTGGCAAAGCATCAGTCTCTGTCTGACAGGTTTCAGACGTCAGGCAGAGACTGAAAGCAAATGATTTTTTTATTCACATATAGAAACAGTCCATACATTTTATATTACTTTGTCCAATTACTTTTGAGCCCCTGAAAATGGAGGGAATATGTCCAAATACTTATGGACCTAAGTGTATAATGATATATAGAAGCAGCTCTAGGGTCAACTCCTTCCCCTAATTAAGGGAAAGATTTCCAATTCATAAGTAAACTTGGAGCAGGACATAGCACATCACAAGCATAGCTTTCCTTACAATTGCTGTGGATAGCTTTATAAGAAAAGCTTCATATGTTTTAAAGCTGAAGTGTTGTTTTTGCCTAAATATTAAGGTGAAACATTTGTAAAAAGAACTGTTTCTGTAAATGTCATGTATGAGTGTGAACTACCACACAAAACTAAAGATTCTTGGAAGAACATTACAAGTCTTTATACCATCACACTTACATTTCACATTCACAAAAGTGTTTTTTAGGGAAACAAAATGGTTCTGCACTACAAGAAATGGGGTTCTTTGTATAGGCAGTGGTTTTCTATAGAGCCATTAATGGTTCTTGGCATGATGAAATACTTCTTCACTCTGATGGAAAACATACTATTGTTACTTGTCATGGAATCTTTTTTCTGAGAATGCATGTGATCGTTCATAGAATCCGTTGTTGTATTTTTGAACCTTCAACAGATTCAACAATTCATGGAAATCAGTATAGCAACCATAGCTAGTTAAGGAATGCCCAGCAATGCCTTTAGTCTTCCATGGTTCATTAGTACTGTTTACTGGCCCATGCTGGAATGAAACAGGCTGTGTTCGACAGCATTCACAGCTTGGAGGGTTACAGGAGACTGTGCAAACACTGCAGCAGAGTGACAATAGGCAAGTGATCAAAGGCAAACATTAACATGGGCAACAGGCTGCACACATGGCGACATGTTGCAGCCACTGAGGGCAAACGCCCCCATATGCCTCCTCACTCTCCCACTATTAGCTTCTGCTGCCAGTAGTGCCGAGGGAGCTGCTCCTGGATTCAAAATACCCAAACACACACAGATGCGCTGATACACAGACACACATGTGACAGCATATAGTTAAAAGTCTGTACTTTACATATGCAGATCCATGGGTTAAAGGTCATGCATTTTATCATTTATTATAACTTCCCACAGGGTTCCCTTCATTTCAACCAGCACTCAGCACTGCATATAAGGAGCTGACCCCAATGACATGAGATTTTTTTTAAATGTGTCTGCAATTTAATCAAGGCTGAAGAAATGTGAAATTCATCAAACACAAGCACCTCCACACACCCACACACACAGCTACACACCACAAACATGCTCTAGAAAACTTATCATATAGTAAGGTTACTGAGAAACAATCCTATTTGTTCTCGACTACATGGCATTGGCCTGCCATTAACATGTCATGAAAGATGATACAGGCTGTCATCCATTCCCATAATACTGTCATGTTACCATTACCGGTAATCGTCATGACAGATGCTACAATAATTGAGGTCATGACGTTTTATGTCACATGCTAATTTAACATAGTGACACATAACAGACAATCTGCCATGACATCATATGGCATCCACCACAACATGTTTATGACATGGTTATTTATATCAGAGTTTCACAAATGCAAACTTAAATCATTCAAAATGGCTTTAGGTATTGTTTTGTTTGAACCAGCAATTCATTTTATATTATGAATTTTGAATGAAAACAAAGATCTAGTTTGCTTCTGGTTTAGTAAATTATACATATTTAATCATCCATAAAATGCCATATTGTCATCTACAGTAACCCCCACTTTTACGCGGTTTAGCAATCGCAGTTTCAGTTTATTTCAGCTTCAGTCTGTCAGCTGTACTCAGAGATGGGAGATTTGAAAGTAGCCAATCCGAGAGCGTTATTCATTTCTTCTTGCTGCTGATTGGCTGGTGCCCTGTGACATATCTCTGGCAGACGCAGTTCACGATGTGTGTTATTCCCTCATAATCTTATTTACAAGGAGCAGATCAAAGGTCTAGAGTTCATTTCAAGTGTGCTGTTTGCATTGGGAATCTATTGCTGTCAACTCTCAATATGAGATCCAAAGAGCTGTCACTATCAGTGAAGCAAGCCATCATTAGGCTAAAAAATAAAAACAAACCTATCAGAGAGATAGCAAAAACATGAGGTGTGGCCAAATCAACTGTTTGGTACATTCTTAAAAAGAAAGAATGCACAGGTGAGCTCAGCAACACCAAAAGACCCGGAGGACCACAGAAAACAACTGTGGAGGATTTCACTGTGGAATTCTTTCCCTGGTGAAGAAAAACCCTGTCACAACAGCTGGCCAGATCAGGAACACTCTCCAGGAGGTAGGTGTATGTGTATCAAAGCCAACAATCAAGAGAAGACTTTACAGTTCTGGAACAACATCCTTTGGACACATGAGACAAAGATCAGCTTGTACCAGAGTGATGGGAAGAGAAGAGTATGGAGAAGGAAAGGAACTGCTCATGATCCTAAACATACCACCTCATCAGTGAAGCATGGTGGTGGTAGTGTCATGGCGTGGGCATGTATGGCTGCCAATGGAACTGGTTCCGTTGTATTTACTGATGAAGTGTGTGCTCACAATATTATCTACTCATATTCAGCCAAATGCTTTGAAACTCGTTTGACAGTGCTGCATAGTGCAGATGGACAATGACCTGAAGCATATTGCAAAAGCAACCAAAGGGTTTTTTAAGGCAAATAAGTGGAATGTTATGCAATGCCAAGTCAATCACCTGACTTGAATACAATTTAGCATGCATTTCACATGCTAAGGACAAAACTGAAGGGAAAATGCCCAAAGAACAATCAGCAACTGAAGACAGTTGCAGTAGAGGCCTGACAGAGCATCACCAGGGATGTAACCCAGCGTATGGTGATGTCTATGCATTCCAGCCTTCAGGCTGTAATTGAATGCAAAGGATTTGCAATCAAGCTAAAAGGGAAGCTTTGATGTATGATTGTTTATTTGTCCCATTACTTTTGGTCCCTTAAAAAGTGTGAGACACATATACAAACTGTTGTAATTCCTACACCATTCACCTGATTTGTATGTAAATACCCTCAAATTAAAGCTGAAAGTCTAGTAAAGCAAATCTTGTTCGTTTCATTTCAAATCCATTGTGGTGGTGTATAGAGCCAAAAAGATTAGAATTGTATGGACCTGACTGCATATGTTTACAGAACCACAACACATGCAAAGGCCCAATAGTGTCTTTACTTAATCTGCTAACAGATTTACAGAAAAAAATGATTTAGTCTTCCATTCTTCTGGCAGAATGGGTGCTAGAAAACCTGCAGAAACGGGCTTGTCTAGAATGCTTAGTAAGTCCACAAACAACACATACATCACATAAATATAAAGGAAATGGTGATCATAAATGGATATTAATAGCATTGCGTATTAATCTAATGGCGTTTTTTTGTCTACATTCATGCTGCTCCACAATGCCTTCTTTACCTGCCTCAAGGAGCCATGGCCTGATTATACGAGGCAAGAGCAAGAATAAAATCTTATATGTAAATATGTGTGTGTGAGTGTTTGTGTAAGAGCATGCAGTAATATGCAGGCTCGTATTTGTGTGTGTGTGTGTGTGTGTGTGTGTGTGTGCATTTTGTGTGTACACACATACCTGACCAGATTTTCATTAGTTTGTTCATTTATCATAGAGACACTGAAGGGAGCTGGTGGATGTCAGGGGCATTTGGAGTGAAGCCGCTGTACTGTGGTGTGCATGCTCAATTTGCAAATCGACCAGGGACAGTGAAGCTCAGCTAAAGGTGTGTGAACACATGTGTAGTGGAAGACTTCTGCAGGAGGCTCATGTCCAGGCTCTGCACACACACACACTCACACACACACACACACACACACACACACACACACACACACACATATGCATGTACACACATAGCTCTTTAGTTTCAGTGAGATGGTGATTTGGTTCAGAAAAGTTTCATTGCAGCAGTGCTTAAAAAATATTAATAATAATAATCATCATCATCATCATCATCATCATCATTATAATAATAATAATAATACTCACCCACTTTCTATAACTGCTTAATCCTTACTAGGGTCACAGGTACCCAGAGCCTATCCCTGGGTCAGTGGGACGCCAGCTTTTCTCATAATAATAATAATAATAATAATAATAATAATAATAACAATAATAATAATAATAATAATTATTATTATTATTATTATTATTATTATTATCATCTAGGACACCTGATATTGGGATGATTGATCCCAACAGTTAACGAGTCAGAACAACAACACTGAATTTGGTTTTATTGACAAGACTAAAATGTGTCAACTGTGGGAAAGTGCTTGCAAATGAGGCAGTGAACACAACCAGACTAGGGCAGTGTCTGGTTACAAAGCATTCTAATTACACAGGAAACCAAAAGAATTTGTCAAACGCTGGAACGAGAAATATAATATTTGGCTGCATCTTCAGAGACAGGGCTCAGGGCTATTTATTAGATAGATCCGTGGATTACGAAAAGCCAAATGCCACACATGAATGTGCATGTTTTCTTATTACCAAAAACTTATGCCATATTCATATTCACAGAATAATAAATACAATTTTCCACACTGGAAGGGGTCCTTGGGTGCAAAAAGTCTAAGACCATCCACCATAAAGCAGTGGTTCTCAAATTATTATTATTTTTTTAGCCAGACACCAATTCCATTGTGAACAGTAATTACATGGACCCCCACACTGGAACTCTTCAAATATTACACATAATATGCAAATATGTAGCTGTTTTAAATGATTGTCTACAGCTGACTATCAAGTTAGAAGTACTCAAGTAAATACTGCAATATTTTACTGTGATCATATGAGAACCTGTGTCACAAGATGCTTATAATGAATATTGTCTACATCAAGTAAAACAATGCCCAAGTGCATTACAAAGCTAGCTAACTAGTCCTGCTTGCCCAATGTAAAGACTCACAAATTCTTGTTTTATGTGGTACTGCTGTTTTTTATTTTTTGTCTGTACCATCTTATCAGAAATATGAAAAATTGTGATGCTTATCATGTTGAAATACTGCAGTACTTATCATGTGTCATGAAAGAATTATGACTCTATATTTATGCCATCTAGCCCCAGTGCAAGCGTTAACCAATAAGAAGAATATTGATTGATTTCAAAGTTTACAGACACAGTTTGAAATGTTAGATTTTTATTTTGGATGTAACGCAGCACAAGTACCCATGTCAGATTTAAAAATCAAGTCAGGGAACTCCTGGTTATATATCAGACCCCTCAGGGACCCCCTGTCTATCATTTGGTGTAAAACACCTTTTGATGTTTCTTTAAAAGATAATGTTTATAAATAAGATGTGAAACCATCACATAATGAACAGTGTCCATGAAAACTTTTTAAAAGCAAATAAATACAAAATACAAAATATCCCTTCTTCTTGTTGTTATTTCACTATATGAGGCCAGCTGCCTATTAAAAATAGCCCAGCTCACTAGCCTGAAAAGTTATTATTTTGGAGATACAAGGTGTCATGAGACCAATGAAAGATTCCATAGTAATTAAATGTTCCCCTAGGTCCATGCCTAGAACCATTAATGAACCTTGTTGCTGGAGATGCATTATAATAATAGCCAGCCCGGACTCATGGAGAAGGAGGCTGGCTAGACCTTTTCATGATGCTTTGGAACAGCATGTATCCTCCTTTGTAAAAGACCTAATTATCCAAATTTTGATTTAGCTACTGTAGGCCTTTAAATGTGCCTCACAAGCAAAGTCAATGGATTTCATGATTTTCTTTATTGGTGTTTTTTCTGTTTTATTTTACTTTTCATGAATGTGGTCATGTATTTCATAGGCTGTGTGTACCGAATGGTAATGGAATCTTTTTTTTGACATTGTGGGGATGTTTGTTAGTTCCCACAAGGAAAAATGCGTTTCCAGGGTAGGCGCAGCATAATATACCACAAAGACAGGAATGTAAACTTGAGAGTGTGCAGAAAATGCACAGCCTGTGTAGAGGAAAGGGGAATTTCATTTGCACATTCTGATGTTTGAGAAGTAACAGTGCTGGTCAAAAGCATGGGGGAATAAAAATGTAATTTTCAAATGTGCTTGGAGAGCAAATGTTGGATATGTGGAGCGGAACATGTGGCCCTGGCCCTGTCTTGACAGGCCATTATGGTAATCAGTGTTACTTAGGCAGACACCAAGATGTTAAATACATTCCATTCTACTTTCTGTGCATGGCATGCACACTGGAGCACGCTAATGAAAAATGGCTTATACTTTGGCATTATTATGAAACTCCTGCACCATTTATTTTTATTAGGTTTTTGTCGGTGGATATGGATGTGTGTAGGTGTGTGTAGGTGTGTGTAGGTGTGTGTAGGTGTATGTAGGTGTATTAGGTGTGTGTCGGTGAAT
>JBBPCX010000147.1:19673436-19684678 GCA_037974365.1 Hydrocynus forskahlii | reverse complement strand
CACAAATTTCATTTAACAGAGGACAATTGACATTAAAGAAACCTATCATGATGCTGTAGTTTCATAGAAATCATAATACTTCTAATTAATGGCCACTTTTCAGTGAATGATGGACTAGCCTTTACAATTTTAGCAATAAGCTGTCCAAAATAAATTCAAAAGTTTCCACTGGCCTTTGATAACTTGGTTTCGCACAGGTAGATAATGACAAAAAGTATTTAATGATTTTTTTCTCTAACCAGAAATCTTTTATCCTTGGAATGCTTATCCATTGGATATACAAGCTTTACATTTAGCAGACAAATGTAGTTCTCCAAATCATACCAATACTTTCTTTTAGACTTAACCCACAACAAGAAAAGCATTCTTCTTTAGTAATCTTTTTAACCTATAGGGCAGATGAAAATGCAAAGTCAATTTTTGCATGGCCTTGCCTCAGGGAACGCAACCCCTGTTCAATTGTAAGAATCACATTAATACTTTTGGCATTATGTTGCTGTCAGGGGCAGGATACATGCAAAGCAGATGAAGGGGAAGCATTAGCCTTAGTGAATGCAGCTCCACAGTGTTATGGCTGGGTTTTTTGTTTGAGGGACTTTTATTTTGGAATAAGTAGAAGTTTGTGTCTTGTGTCACTGTGTTCACCTGTTTTGTGTGTTAGTTAAGTGATTAGGCGTTATGATTGGTTCTTATCTGAGAGTGTTTTGTATTTAAGTTCTTTGAGTTTGAATTTCAGTTGCGGATCAACCCTCACACTACCCTGATGTTTCCTGCACGAGACCCTGCCCTTATGTATGTACTATGTGGTGTTTTTCAGTTAGGCCCTTGCGCCTTTTTGCTATGTTTTTGGTAGAGTCTGTGTCTTTATATATTAAACCATCAAAAGAACCTGTAATTGTGCCTCGTCTCACACTCCCCCCCGAGCATCACCCCCCGACGTGACACACAGAAACGTATGACCAAAATAATCACCTCTCAAAGCAACCAATGAATCTTGTAAACTGAAAATTGCCGCATGATTGCCGCAGCTCATATCAGAGCACAGTCCATAAATCAGCCTTCATTTGATCTTGGTCTAGAATAGCTAATTGCGTTTTGCTGCATCCCTCAACCAAACTCTTCGTCACTAACATTCTTTATTAAATATATAGATTTATGCCTTTCAGTCTTGAGTGATGTGTATCAAGATATTTGGATGATATTTGTCCCAGATGCCAATCTACTTAAGAGAGCATCCATGAGGATTAAATAATTAAGCATGCCCCTAGGATCATTCTTGTTGAGATCAAAATAACTAACAAAAGCCAAAGTACAAATATGCTGTAAATATGGTTTTGAACAAAGCTAGACTCAACTAGTGGCATATTCCACAGAATAAAGTCATCCACCAAGTGAAGGGAAGCATGTCTGTCAGATTCAGTATAAATCTTTTGGAGGGGCAGCAATGCTAATCGCACCAACTGAAGAAAGAATGACAGGATACACCGAGCATGGCACAGTGAACAACACTTTTAACTCCAATTTCACATTCTCATAAGGACATAGCCACTAAGCTACATGACATTTACGGTGCAGTCCGTTAGCATAAGACAGTGGTGCATGTTTTTAGTTTTGGTCTATTATATTTGAAATGATCCTATAGGGCTCTATTAAGAATAAAAATATGTTTATTGCAAAGATGCTATAATATTTAGTCTTCAGTGAAATGTTATGTGTAGCATTTTTAAAATAAGCATTAATCTAGCTAAAAACCTGATGGCGTTTGGTAATGCTCTGCTCATTTTTTATTTTTGAGTCTTGCTGCACCTCGTTTGCCTGTATGTCCAACAACAGACTTCAGATGCAAATACCGCATCCTGAATCAACTCTAGACCTTTTGTTTGTGTTCAAAACTAATGATGCAGCAACATCCAGCTGGCTAAGAATAAAACAAAGAGCAGCCAATTATTTGTGGTCGCCTATAAAAAGGATACTATGAACAAAAAAGGCCAGTGTTTCATATATGGTTCACTGAATATAAATGCAATTATGCTTAAATTGAAGCTGATGTTTTGTACTTTCACATCATAGTAAGTGTTTCCTTTCAGATTTGGTGTGCTGGAGTATCAAGCAACAACAACAAAGAGCATGTCATTATCCAACTTCTTCCAGACTGCACAGCAGATTTTTTTTTATATGAACTACCAGCAAAACATTCAAACGTAAGTATACCATCTAATTATCCTGTTTTTTATCATTTCCTCTTAAAAAAAGATCTCCACACTTAGTGCTTGCTGCTTCCAGTGTTCTCTGCCTCCCACTTTCCTTCCAATCATTTCGCAGATTGAACCAAAGAAAGCTCTTGCTTCTGAATGGCATTAAGGAGAGGCTAATCTTTCAGTCATCCTCCCAGGATCAGCGCTCTGTTCTTGGGCCAGAGCACTTGGCCCTTTCCCCAGATATCTCAATAGCCCTCCTCCAAAGGAGCAGCTCCTTGGCTGACAGTAAGGGCATGACAAGCTTATGAGGCTGACAGAGAGGAGCACTGTATGGGTGTTGAGACGCATGACTAGACCCCTTGAGAATCCCCAAGCAGATGAAATAAGATGGATGAACAAAGTCAGAAATTATTGTCCCCACTGACAGCGTTTTACTGAGAGCACTCAGAGATTAGAAGGAAATGGAAATGTATTTGTGCAGTCTTTCATGTGTGCCTGTGTGTAGAGTCTGACTTTTCTTCGAAGATAGAGGCGTGTGGCGACCACAGCTGGCTTCAGCCCCCCGGATTTGGGAGAAGTAAGCTGTCAGGGACTAAAAAAGAAGCAATGTTGCAAAATGGCTCCTGTCTGCCAACCCCCTCTCATTGTGAGCTCTTTGTCATGAAAGAGTGGAGCGCTGGAGTATGACTGAGCAGTATCATCGGTGATAAAAGTTTCCAAGCCTGAGATCTCCTGGGCCAGCACCCGAACTGTCATGCCAGGACAACGGTTCGAATGAATGAGAAGAAAAGGCGAGCGACATAAAAGAAAAAGAATGACAACTGAGAATGAATAGGCCCAGCCAAAGCATAGGAGGAGATGACAACATCTGGAAAGTTTTTTTTTTCAACAGAGAGCAGGGGCGGACTGGGACTAAAAACGGCCCTGGGCTTTCTTCACCAGCTGTGTGCAGAGGTCTGCATCTCGGCCGAGAAAGACAGGCCGACGGCCGTGCACTGAACAGCCGGTTTGGACTTTTCCAGAATGCACAGATTGCCAGTCCGTCCCTGACAGAGAGTAGATGCCCAGAAAGGAGGAAAGAATCAAATATATCCAACAATGAGGTATAATTGGAAGCTTAACATGGAAAAAAAAATTAACGAGTGAAAAAGTAAAATACCAGTTGCTTTTGAATGTCAGGTTATAAATGGGAGGAAGTTATAGGACCAAGAAAAGGTTCAGGATCCGAGGAATGGGTGAAAGGTATGAAACAAGACCTCATGCTGTTTTTGGCCTTTTGTGATGTCTGTCAGCGCAGAAAGGAGTGAAGTACAGTGAACAGTGAAACAGTGAAGTAGAACGACGCCCTTTATGGAACTTGAAAGGTTTTTTTTCCCCCTCTCATCAAAAATGTGTGCTTAAATGTTCGTGCTTAGTGCTGAAGGATGGCTTCAGAATTTTTTCAATCTATTCTCTCCAGGCAAAAATAAATTAATTACTAGCTGCAGATTCAAAACGATCACGATGAATGGAATTCTCATAGGGAAAGAGGTGTCAAAAACACACTTCTCACAGAAAAAGAAAGCGGGGAGAATCAAATGACTATTAAAAGGACATTATAGTGAGTCGTTTAGAAGATTATATCACAAACAGTTAAAGAGCAAACACAGGACGGATGCTGCAGATGCTGAGGCAGATGTTCAGGGAGCTGTTATTAGTTTATTTTTTTAATTCTGTCATGATGTTGAGGCTAGTATAGTGGAGACAGGCATGCACTAGCATACACAGATCAGCCTCAACACTAAAGCCACCTGCCTAACAAGCTCCTCCTCATACTGCCAAAATAGTTCTGACCGATCAAGACATGGACTCCACAAGACCTCTGATGTCGTGCTACAGTTTTTGGCACCCAGATGGTAGCAGCAGATATTTTAAATCCCTCAAGTTGCAAAGTAGGGTCTTCATGGACTATGCTTTTATCCAGCACATCCTGCAGATGCTTGTTCAGACTGAGTTCTGGGAAATTTTAAACCAACTTGGAATCTTTGTTCAGGAATGGTTTATAGAACATGACAATGTTTTCAAAGTCAAAGGGAACTTTGTCATCTCAACCACACACAAGCATACAGAGAGACGGACTGGTGAAAATCAGGTTCCACGGTGTACATATAGTGTAACAGGCATAAGACATTGTGTAACAGAACAAAACTGTGCAAATGAGAAGTATAAAATAAGGTAAGGGTCCTGTACATATTCTGCTGAAAGAGGCCACTGCCATTAGGGAATACTGTTGCCATGAACTGGTGTACTTGATCTGCAACACTGTTTAGGTTAGTGGTACATATTGGAGTAACATTTATATGAATGCCAGGACCCAAGGTTCCCCAGAAGAATGTTGCCCTGAGTATCACACTGCCTCTGGCAGCTTGCCTTCTTCCCATAGTGCATCCAGGCAATATCTCGTCCCTAAGTAAGTGGCACATGTGCAACCAGTGCACTGTGTAGCTCTTCTTTTGGATCTGATCAGATAGGCTAGTCTTTGCTCTGCATATACATGAGTGAAGTCTCCAGTTCATGGGTTGCCCTTCCTTAGACCACTTTTGGTAGGTACTAACCACAGTATACTAGTAAGAATCCCACAGGACCTACCATTTTAGAGATGCGCTGACCCAAGTCTCTTAAATCCTTACTCTTGGCCCGTCTTCCTTTTTCCAACACATTGGCCCCACGAACAGACAATTCATAATTCTAAAAATAATTACTGTTAATTACTTCACCTGTTGGTGATCACTGTACATTACATTACATTACCAGGCTCAGAGCACAAAATATCCCCCACGCTGATAAAATTCTATCCGTATATATATATTGATAACACTCTGCATTGCAGAGTCTAGTGTGTCATATGTGAAACCTAGCTACATTTTTATGCTGGCTCCTGCAAAATAGGCTCTATTAATATGCATTATTCCTGCTGTTAACCCCACGGGCCTGAGTGACGTATTATTCACAAGAAGGGTTTGCAGTTAAGTCTTATCATCATACTTATTGAAAAAAGAACTATGTATTTATTGGAAACAGAAAGGAAAAAGCTGTCTTCTGCTGCCTTGTGCATGGCTATAAAATAATGTTGTGCTCCTAAACGTATTGTACACACATTTCATTCACAAAGTAGTCATCATTTTGGTTTGATTTTTCTCCTTTTGCAGTCTCAAATTTATTGAACAGCTGTCATGGACAATAAGTTAACGGTGGGTTGAATGCGACATGAACCTTTGGTTTAAAATCATCTGCAATCCTCAGAGTGACTGGAGCAGTATATATTCCCTAATATTGATTCTGTCATTTGGAGAAACGTTGACAGTCGATGTGCTCAACACACAAAGGCAGAGACAGGGATGCCAACTGATATAAGCATTACTGACAATTTATTAAACTTTAAGAATGTTCTCCACACTACCATGTGTTCTTTATAGAACCATCCACTGTGATGCTGTTTATAGGAACAAAAGTGGATATTCTTTAATTTTGCTTCTTAGAATCCCCTTTATTCATAATAGTGTAATTTTGAGTAGATAAATGAGTATTCAATGCAATATACAATTTTACTAAAGATTTAAACTTGGTAGTGAACAAATAATTGCAAACATGGACTGTTTGCAAAATTATCATTCAGTAGCCCATGTAGCAAAAAAAAAACATGTACAACAGACTGTACTGTCACAGAATAAGAGAGGCTGAGGGCTTCACAGAGTGTTGGGTTGATCACAATTGCTGAATAATCAGAAAACTGAACACATGGATAAAGTCTTCAGGTTTTGGTTCGAATGAATTTTACATGGCTGCCAGGGGGAAGTATCTATAATAATCTCACAGAAAAGTTTGAACAGGATTGACCAGTTGCTGGACCAAAACATATGATGAATTATACAATGTGTCCAATAATGCCTCTGCAGTAACGTCCATTGAGATGTTGAAATGTATTCATTTTGTGAAAAATGTATGCACTGCTGGGCTTTCTTATTCCTTGTGTCCAGCTAGAAACAGTAGTTCCTAATAATTTCAAGAACTAAATCACACTGTCAGTTTCCAGCTGGGAAGATATATAAAGGTTCCTATATGTATATTGGGTGGGGAAAAAAGTTCCAAAAAGCCTTTAATTAGTGGGAAACCCAGAGATTCATTACATTTTGAAAAAGTCTCTCATAGTTGCACACTGTATTAAGAAAAAAAAACACTTTGTTAAAGAACAGATAATTTTAGGAAATCTAAATGGTCCGTCTATAGCATCACACCAAAGAACAATTCTTGACATCTTTATTTTTAAAGAATGAAGAAATTTTGTTTGGTGTGCATTTTTTTCAAGAAATAAATAACTTCCATGCTGTTCCTTTTACATGTTTTCAACTTTTCAAGGAAATAGACTTATAAACTTTTTGGGATTTTTGGAACTGTAGTCATTCATGAGCACAGAGTTCCCGATGGGGTGCGGCGTGTAAGAGGCAGAGCTTTGTTCTGCACCTGTACTGGTAATCAACTAGTCTAAGAGGTAAGGACTCATCCTGATGGTCTGTGTTCATTTTTCAGAAAGTCATGGCTCCATATGCAGATGAAGTGATCTATGTTCATTTGCAACAGTTTGTTTAGTAGCAAATCAGAGATGATGAATTTGAATGCCACATTAAAATCCACAAAAAGGAGCCCGGCATATGTGCTTCTGTAGTCCAGATGTTGTAAGATGAAACGAAAACCCATGTTTACAGCCTCATTGAGTAATCCATGCTGATATGAGCAGATTAGGTGTTCCCAAATGGTTTAATCACTATAAATGTAAATGCAAAGGGCCTGTGGGCATGAAGGCAGGTAGTGTTGTCCAGTTTCTGGAACTGCAACAAAATGCTCAGCTTGGAGTTGTTAAAGAAAGTTCAACTTGGAGACTGAGTATATATGTTCACACCACAACACGTCTGGGTCAGGTCTGGGTTAGACATACAGACAAATGCAAAGCATTTTTCTGGCAGTATATTTGTTTTGTGCGTCATAATATTTACATTCAGTTGATCTTCCAGTACCATTACATGTGGAGGAATGACAACCTAAACAAGTCTCCAAATACAAACTGGTACCCTTTCATTTTGTGTCATTTAGAGAAGCCTTGCAGTGTATGCCTGTGAGAAAAGCATTTCCAAACTCTGTAGGAACACTCCGCTTTGGTAGATAATTGACACTCCACACAGAGTTTGCGCCTGTTAAACAAACACATGATGAAGTATATTCTCTGCATGCTTTTCCAGCTGTGTGCTATAGACAGAAATGACTCCAGAGAGGGACAGAACACATGAGGAGCTTGCTAATGGCATGACAGGGAAAGTGGCACTGGCAAATATTAACATATGTACACAAATCCCAACACTGGCTTCAATCCAGATTTTGCAGACTCCATATTTAGACAGTCCATAGTTCTTGGCATTTGGAGAAATATATGGACATATGATAGGCCTGCCACATACATGAGTGCTAATTGAGCAAACTGAGCCTGATGAGTAAGTGTGAGAGGTGTGAATGTGTACGTGTTAATGACCACCCCTAATGATTACTGAGAGAGAGAGAGACAGACAGACAGAGACAGATAGAGACAGATACAGAGGAGAAAGTCAGAAGTTTATCTCTGATACTACAACTGACCTCAGTTCTCTTCATTGCTACTTGCTTTGGTAACTATGACACTGTGGCTCTGATGTGAGAGAAGTTATATTTTTGTGAATGGATGGATAGACAATAGATCAGTGGATAGATGAGTGGATAGACTGATAGTAATCAAATGTACTCAAAAGATTTTTTTTTTCATAGTAATCAAAGTAATCAAAGATTTTTTTATTGCTATTTGTAACTATCAAGACACTGTATGCAAGTAATGAAAGTTTCTTCAGATAGTCAGCCTAAGAAGATGCTTTAAAACATCAGCAGCAGACTTGTTTGCCCATGGACTATGTTCAAGGCTAGCACTGCAAGCACAGTGTAAACGCTCTAGGGATGCGTAGCAGGGGCATAGCCTACGGGGGAGCCCGGGGAGAGCTACGCAGTCCCACCTGGAAGCCAGGCCCCATTAGATTTCTGACTTCTGACTTCTCAAATTGCACGCTTATACACAATAAACCTAAAGGGCCTGCATCTTTGTGCCTTGTGTACCCACTTTAAGCAAATTAAGTGCCCGCCAAAGATCTGCATCCAGTGGTTTCTATCACAAGGTCAACACATGCATGTATACCACTATTTTACCAAACCACATTTTCTGTGCCAACAGTACTTTATAGCTTGGAAGATATGAACTCTTACTACAGTTTCCTATACGTATCTTGTTTCTAAGAAACTGGTGTGACAGCTGGAGATTCTATGAAATACATTTCTCATAATCGCACACTGTATTTAGAATTGATCTTTTTTTAAGAATATTTTTTCAAAAATCATTTTAATTTGTTCTTTCTGTAGCAAGATGAAAGATGTTCTGCCTCACCTCTGTACATGTTTTCACATTTTCCAGGAATTAGACCTCTGAGCACTGTAATATGCAAATTATAGACTTCCGTCTGAAGGATTCTAGCAACTGTAGTCATTTTGGAGTACAGAACTGAGCAGAGCACAGAGCTGTGCTGTGTAAGATGGAAGAAGCACAGCTTTGTTCTACACCTGTACTTAACCCTCAGTTGGTCCACTTTATTACATGGCCTGATAACTATGTAAGCAGTAGTTTACACTAGAAACTAGCACAACTCAGCTAAGTTCCTACATCTACAGAAACCCCTGAGCAAGGTGATGCTGGGTCTACAGATCAAAAAGAAACCATTCAGTGCCTCACTGCGGAACATTGATGGTGCATGTGGAAAAGCCTTTACCTCTTTGACTAACTGATTACCAGTGTCTTGCTCAAGGACACAATGGCAGAAAGCAAGGGGGTTGAACCTGCAACTTTGTGATCATCAGGTTCAAAGTAGTGTTTTACCCACTAGGCTACTATCACTCAGTATGGTTACCGTGTGGTAACCTTACTGATAACTTAGTCTTATTTTAATTTATATTTATACCAACTCTTTTTGTACCATGCATGGGCGTCACCGCTATTCAATCACATTTCATAATTATTCGTTTGGACCTCCCCACATTTAACATAAATAATTAGTTCACTCAGCGCTGTTGAATCTTGAATCTTTCGCGAAAGAATCCACTCCACTTAATCGATAGAAGAATATACACACCACTGGAAATCCGAGCAGCCTGTCTTTGCACTGATAGTGGTGTGTGTATTCTATCGATTAAGTGGAGTGGATTCTTTCGCGAAAGATTCAAGATTCAAGATTCAAGAATCAACAGGGGTTTCCAAACACCCCTACCCCCCTAAAAGGACGAGACTTTGCATGCATGCAGCAACCCCGCCCCCACCCAAACCACACCCGACGCCCAAACCCCACTCCCACGCGTAGACCGATGTGCCCCCCTCACATTAAAAATGCTTCTGACGCCCCTGGTTCCATGTCTACTGGTTCATTCACCATGAAATCTTCTCATTGTTGTCATTTGTAAATGTAAATATCCCCACTAGTAGATGAGCAAAACAATGATTATCACTGGTCAAAAGAGTACGATTTTAATTGCTGTTAAAATGTGTTAAAACTGTTTGTGTGTGTGTATGCGTGGAGGTACTATTTTTTTTATACTATTCTGATATTTATTCCTCGGCTCCATTGTTGCACTGACAACTCTATCTCACACAAGCTAGGAGTGGGCGACTGAACAAGCCCTGGAGAACAAATCAGCTGACAAATACAGCAATGAAATATGGAACTGACAAAAAAGAGCACCAGAGAGAAACCGTCCCAATTCAAGGAGGTTGGAGGAGGTCTAGCACCTCAGTTACCACTGTGGGATTCAGTGCTGTTGAAGGCAACACAGTTTACCTTTTAGAAACCTAAACATGTGTTTAAAACTTTTTCAACCTTTGATTTAGTTAAAAAAAAACCTATCAGTTTATTCTTTGTTCTTTCATAAAGAGTGGGAAGAGATGCCAGAGATCTTGAGCGGTAATGAGTGACTGACAGCTACAGGCCAGTGCATCACTAATTAGTGGGTAGAGGAACAGATGGTCCATAATCTAAAATCCTTCAGCTTTATCTACTGTTAAGCTGAACTTCCCCACTGTCTCTATGAAACAACTGCAGTATCATGTTGGCTTCTGTATGTGAGCTGCACACGAAGTTTTGTCTGACAGTATAAATAAAATGCTCACCCCATTCCCCATCACATCTTTTGCTACTTTCTCTACCAGTGTGGAAGGAGAAATGACTCTTCAGGATCTTAGATATAGCTCAGTAGTTTCACTACACACCAAATGCAACATAGAAAAAATTATAGTGGAATTTCATAGCAACTCTAGACTCACTATAGTACTGTGTATTATTAAAAAAAACAAAAAAAAAAACAAGAACGGACACAACTCAGACCCAAGACTAAAAACTAGTGAAATTTCAACCTGAGAGAAAAGAAAGTGAACACATATTTCATTTCCAATCATGTGTGTTATTTTGCCTGTCAATTTTGCTGTGGACTTGCCTAGTCATTACAGTGACATACCATTCTCTGCAGCGGCATCAGGTTTGACAAAGCTTCAAATAACGAGCCTTTCATTACTGAAAATCCTTCACTCTGATGGACAGGACACACACAAACACATACATACACACACACAAACACACACACACACACACACACACACACACACACACACACACAGTGGATGTGATGTTTAAAGCAGGGAGCCAAACAACCTGAAATAAATGGCTAGCATGTTAGATATCAGGTGTGCTTTTTGTGCACTAGCTAATCTAGACAAAGTTGGTCAATTACCGATCATTCATAATTAAAATTTCAGTCTAGCTACAGAATTAGTTGTCAGTCTAGCCCATTGGCACACTTTCCATAAAAACTACAGACCAACCCCCGTTTCAAGTTGTTTTGCCACTTTTTCAGATACAGCATCTACTGCACATAACTCTTCAGGTCTGTAGTCAGGT
>JBBPCX010000147.1:19634096-19655186 GCA_037974365.1 Hydrocynus forskahlii | reverse complement strand
ATTAGCAGCCTGCAAATCTACAATTATCCTAGATAAATTTCTTATCAAGAGACTACTGCTGTCCAAAGCAGATATAGCAATGTTTATTATCACCCTTGTGTGTTTTATTCTTCCATGTGTGTTAAAATTACACTTATCGCTAAAGAAGCATTGTCATCAAAATCTGAACCTCTAGTATTAAAAGTGTTTAGTTGGTGTGTTAAACACCAGCTCACCATTGCACAGTGTGATAAATTCATGACTAAAGAAATTATCACACAGTTGAATTTCTGTAATTAAAAGTTACCATCCTGTAGATGAGAGATTGTAGCGTCGACTCTGCTTATACCAGACCATTCAAATCCGCTATTGTCCAGATTGCAAACTGCCGGTACACCTAGTAGTCAAATGCATCTTAGGTTAGACTGAAATCTAATTATACATGCAAATCAGCTTGTGTACAACAGCCCATTGCCTCTGTTTTTCCCCTTTTTAATGTCCTATTCAAAAGATGGATGGCGCCTTAAATATCCCACTTTTGCATGGTGTTCATTTTCTTACCCCTGCAGTCGATGCAAGAGGAAGGCTGGATGGTTATTATCTCAGTGACTGCTGGTCATAACACTGGATGGGACGGCTAACCCATCAATAACTAAGGGCTAAATAACTCCAACACCTATCAATAGCTCACACATAACAGCACCACATCTGAGACCACTACAATGAAACGATGAAATGAGCTGTCAAGCAACTACCGGATGCACTTAAATGTTTTAACTGCTCTTTTAGTTAACCACAACAATCTCTTAGCTGATTGCCTATTTTTACGTAGTTATAAACATCAAATATTCCTGTACAGCTGCCAATTCACCACTTTTAGCTTGGCACTAACTAATACAGCTAACATTTTAATTTTTAATTAATGGAGTTTACAAATACTTCATTAAATATTATTTTGTAATGAAACCCACACAATTTGCTTCTTTCTGACTTGCAGTTTAAATACAATACTTCACAATGGCTTTGAACATCCAAAACAACCCTTCCTTACTAGTACTGAGTCTGAGAGTGTGGAGAGGTGGATCTGTATGTTGTAAAAAAACTGCTCAAATGGAAGACAAACCTAAGGGGTGTTTCACTATATGCAATACGTCACAGCACATTTGCCACCAAATCACAGAAATGCTGTGTGCATCTACAAATTGCGCTAGACATAAATTAGCTAATATAAGCCCCGTCTTTATTTTTCCACATGTCCTGCTGGTGGCACTGTTTGTAGGTCCGCAGAAATCCAAAATGGTTCATCTCTAGCCATTTGTTAACAGCAAGGAAAACAATGTGGATGTCAAAGATTAAACTTTATATGATTAAGCAACACTACCCCATGTAGGACTACTTAGCGCCACTGGCCCAGCCACCTCATTAATCAATGCCATACTTTAGTTTTCTGTCTAAAAGTTAAAATCACCCAAATGGGTGCACTATTTAAATGAATAGTTTGGCAAAAAAAATATTTACTCAATTTTCCACTTACCTCAAATGCTGCCAATCAGTCCACAATCGGTCCACATTTTGCCTCTTTAGTTTAGCACTGGAGCTACAAGGATAATGTTTCTAATATAAAGGAGAGCTCAATAGTTGCCTAAATCTTTCCATGTGTAATGTTGGGCATTGGAGGCAGTAACAATAAACAAAACAACTGAATACACATAAATCCTAAAAACAAGACAAACCAAACACAGGACTAACCGAGAACCAACACAAACACAATCTTTTATATAATAGCAAGATAATGGGAACACCTGGACAGGGCAGGGGACAAGGACAAGACACAGCTGTACATGTTAACAAGAGGGCAGGGCTGGTGGTGCAGACCAAGTCCAAAACAAAGGACACGTGGTGAGCACATGGCACATATAAACAAAGTTAGAGACAAGGTAGGGGCAAAATGTAACACGTTAAAAATAAATGGCCAAAACTCCTCTGGACCTGCCCAAATTGCATCCTCTTCATAAAAGTGGAACAATCTGAGTGACCACCGACTTCTAGTGCTTGTTAGCAATGTTTGTGCTATCACAGCACTCAGCCCTCACTGGTTGTTCAATATTGCTTGAAAAACATGGAATAACGCTGGTATAACATTTGGCTAAAATGTTTCAGGAGCCACCTCCTGAAGTGATTTGAGCAAACAGATTTATATCTGTTTTAAATGTGTCTACATCCTGATAAAGTAAAGTGGCCCCTTATAGTCATATAGGTGTTCATACTGTCACGCTAGCATTAGGAATGACGGATGAGAAGTGGTGCCCAAGTGTAGCGTGGTGGATGAGCCCAGTCGCGGAGACACACGAAGGAGCTGGTGAACCACGCGTTTTATTCTGAGAACGCTCCAGAAGGAGTAGGGATTCCCACCAAGGAATCCGCGTTCTCACACACGCACAGGGAGGGGTAAATAAGGTTTGCATGGAAGGTTTAGAGTGCCGTGTGGTTAGGAGTCGATTTGGCTTGGACATAAGGGTGAACCCTAATGTCTGGGTGTCGGATATCACCTGATTTCCTGTTTAAATACCCTCCGCGTGCATTACCTCCGATGACCTGTGACGTCACGCGCCCTGGTGCGTGTGACACATACTAGAGCCCATTTTCTTTAGAAAAAAAGAAAATAAGCATGCCACGTTCACAAACCTGAGGAAGCAACATGTATGCTCTTCTTATAACGTAGCAATAAGACTGTAGCTTTGTACATTAGCAGGAGACCAGCTACAAATATCTCATGGCACCAACCTGAATCTGCTGATGAAAAAAGTGAGATCAGCTCCTGCTGTAATACAGTCCATTCCCATCAATGAGCCCATTAGGCATGGCTGGAAAGCTCATTCTCTGGAGGAGTATGTAATAAAAAGGTCAGATTGAGTAAAAAAAAATAGAGAAAGCGATACAAACAACATTTGATGAAAAATAAAAGGAATGCAATGATAATGAATTGCAATGCGTTTTGGACTTTGAAGAGGCATGAGATGAGAATTGTCTCCTAGCAACGTACCTGCATGCAGCTCTACTGCATCTGCAAAGCTGGACTCGCCAGGGCTTAATTAAAACTGAACAAATTAGTCTCAGGTTAGCTGTAACTGTGATGCTAAAAGATCTCACCTTTGACCATTCATTCTGAACAAGTCTGTTCTGGTTATTGCTACAGGACGGAGGGAGGCATTTCACCACTTCCCTGCATTCAACTTACTCTGAGGAACGACAGACTTTTCAACAAGTCTGAGTCTTAAGAGTGCATGAAAGCATTTATGCCTTGAAAATGATATGGACAGCTACTTAAAAAAACATTTGTTAAAACACATATTTGCATTTTAAGTAATAGTACAAAGTAAAAGTTCTGAGGAAGACCAACAAAGTATTACAAATGATTTGAATACATAGATGAGTCCATATATTTTTCCTTCACTTGTGGGTTCCATAATTTGATCTGATAACAGAAAATTAATGGTGTCTTATCTATGTTTTTTTTTGTTTGCTACAGATAATCCAAGGTGGGTGTGGTGGTACCATACATTTTTTGCCAAAAAAAACTGTGTACCCTCTGAGGCTACTGGTTAATGCCTGTAAGCTTTTCTCGGGATGCCATCCAAAAGGACTCTACAATTATTATCATATATTCTACTTTTTATTTTGAACAACATGCAGCATAAACACAAGGAGGGGTCATGAATAAAGTCCATTAAATTGACCAAAGAACACCAGTTGGGTTGTTTCTTACATTTATGGCATTTAGCAGACGCTTTTATCCAACGCGACTTCCATTCCCTAACTACAGGGGGCAGTCTCCCTGAAGCAACTTGGGGTTAAGGGTCTTGCTCAAGAACCCAGTAGTGGTTTGCTGAAGGTAGGATTCAAACCCATGATCTGTTGGTCTAGAGGCGAGTATCCTACTCACTAGGCCACCACCACCCTTTCTCTGTTTGAACAAATGGAGGCCCTCCAGCACAGACTTAAAGTCAGTCATAATTGCACAGAAAACAGTATGGGAGACAGATAAGAAAACTAATCAATTCATTTCATAATATAGTATAACTGTCATGCATAAACTGCTAGTTACCAATACAGATAACTTTGTTTACATATCTAATCAGCTCTTACAAACACTGTGCTGGTTTAACTCCACAAAATATGTAGTTTAGTGTAATTTACCCTAAACTTATTGCGAAACCATAAATTACGGTAATGTTGAGTCTAGTTAACTGTGAAGATTAATGCTCCGCACTGACCAGCCTTTAGTCAGTCTATTACTCCCCCCACCCCGTGGTTTCTTATCCCCCTCCCGGTGTTGTGAGTGCAGCTGTGATTACAAGCCCGGTGTAATTTTTCATGGCATTTCATGACTACATTACTTCTCAGCAGGCACATCCCTGCAGAATTATTAGCCATCAATTCTTCTTGCCTGGTTTGTCAGCTTTTTTATTGAAACACTGAATGTGCACTGAAAGTCAACTTGAAGGAATATACCCCAAACCCCACCCAAACACAGACCAGAAAAATGCACAGCCGCTACAGAATGATCCTTTCTGAAATGTTTCCGCCGACGTAATTTCTGGCTCGCCCCAGTTTGATGGATCAAAACGCATCAGAAGAAAGTGAGTATTAAGTAATGTTCTGTGACATTTGAGTTGTATAAATTGAATATGCCTATCCTTGCCCTTTTCCAGTTCCGCTGTTATAAATATAGCTGCAGAAATAGGACACAACCAAGTGCATAAAAGCAAAAAAACTGAAGAAAACGACCTATTCATAGTCTGTCACCACAATTACAGTGTGAAATTGGCTGTAAAAGTAATACATTTGTAGGCACTGCTTAAGCAAATACCAATGCTTCTTCTGACTATTCTTTTGACTATTGAACATTCAAGCATTTCGATCAGCAGAAGCATTTACTTTAACTGTATAACTCGACTAGAATCACTGAGGCTAGACATAGTGACTGATTTCAATTAGAGGAACATAAAAAGAGGATTAAGAACTGGGGCTAACTGATCAAAGGGTTCCATCAACATTAATTTCAGAGAATGTCAAATGTGCTCTTGCTATGCAAAAAAAAAAAATAATAATAATAATGCATAGTCTTGACTGTGCAAGATTATTGGGGCTTTTTGTGATCGCATCTTTTACTGAAGCACTGGCACTCCCAGCGCCTGCTACAGGATCCTGCTGACCTTAATCTTATATATTTATTTCAGCAGCCTTTTATCATTTTTAATAACAGGCTGCTACCGCCACTGCCTAATGTGGCTTTCATTGTGAACAATTTCATTACCCGTTCTCCACCGGTGCTTCCATCCCTCTTAAGCCCTGCTAGATTGTCTGGGGGACTTATCTCTAATCCAGCACGGCACCAGTCCACATCGGCATTTACTACATCTCCTCCTGTCGTAAATTTGCCAGGTCATTTCAATTAACATTTGCAGAGGCGTCCCAGCACCTTAGTGCCAACTCATTGGGGAAAACTCTCAGACACACTGAAAAGCCTGCATTTGCCCTGCTTCTGTACAGTCTAATACTTATTACTTATTGC
This sequence comes from Hydrocynus forskahlii, assembly GCA_037974365.1. Taxonomy (NCBI): domain Eukaryota; kingdom Metazoa; phylum Chordata; class Actinopteri; order Characiformes; family Alestidae; genus Hydrocynus; species Hydrocynus forskahlii. The sequence continues at coordinate 19,649,632 of JBBPCX010000147.1, read as the reverse complement.
AGGTGCACTGTCAAAGATCTTCACATGCATTAGAGAGCCTCTAAATTGTAAAATTACCATCAATTACATCATACAGGAGCTGCAGATTTCTTGAACCGATGGTGAAATGAGTCAAGTATGAAATATGCATTTTAGGTCGCATTTATACAGTCTTACTTTTATGAGGCTAAATAACTGGATTACATGCCACATAAAACTAATTAAAGGGTCATTTTCCAAGTAAAGAATACTTACATCCGTACACACTACATCCTTCCTAAATTAACAATTTTTAGCACTAGTTACATTCCAGAGACTAAGAGATTCTTGAAAGTTGTACTATTTCAGACAGGGGAAAAGTTTTTTACATCTGGTCCATTTTGATTAGTCAGTGATGAGCAAGGCTCTTAATTTGTCAAAAGTGAAACAACTCTGAGAACTCCTCAAAGACTGAGAAGGACTGCCCTGCATATGCAATAAGCATATGTTTTCATTTTGTCTCTTGTTCATTGATCTCAGCATTTCTAGAAATGTATCCTTAAAAAAAATAACTTTTGGTGAAATCCTACTAACAGGGTTTAGCTAAGGCTCACTGCCAGAAATGGTCATTAGAATGCAAAAGCAAGACTTTAACTGAGTTTATTATGCAGCTAAGTGCAATTTTTTGACTAAGCAACTGCATTAAACAAACCCATACTTTATAGTTCATTAAAGTATTTTGAAGTTCATTTAAAACTATATTCAAAGTTAATAATATTCAAATTTAATAATGGTTTAGAAGAACCTTTATTTCTAAAAAGATTATATGGGGCTGTTTCATATGCTTCTTTTTTCTTGAAAAGATTAAAAAAATGTCTTAACTTCATAGATATGACAGCATGCTACTTGATTTCCCACAGCCTCTTATGATGAGTACATCAAACTTATTGGAAGCGTTTCTTATGTTAAAGCTCCAGTTCAAAACTTTTCCTGTTCTTAATCATTTTATTTAAAAAAAGGGCCTGAGTGTAGTTAAAGATGGAGATGTCATCAGCCAAGAGCTTTACTTTCCTGAACACACTTTTAGGTCTAAAATTTCAAATGATTGCTTAGGATTAAATGTCAAACTCTTGTTGAAAATGGTTAAACTGTAAGGAAATGGACTAGACCAATTTTTGAAAGAATATAAAAGAAAGGTCAAATTATTGAGGACACTTTTCTTTTTTTTATACCTAACTACAGGGGTTACATCCTCGTCTGTGCAGGTTTTCCCAGGGTTTTTCTATTCCTATGTAGAATTTCTTTTCTGCTTTCCATGGAGCATGAAACATTAATTATTCACACTCATTCATCGACATCAATTATTCATTTATTATGCCTGTCCAGCTAGATCCACTGACATTTGTGTATTTTCATAGCATGTGTTTGTAAGGGGTTGCTTGTCATTGGTCACGTGTAACAGAAGCCAGTTGGAAGTATCAGTGATCTATTATTGTTTTCACAACATTTTACTGTATTCTGGTCAGTGTTGGGGAGTAACAGAATACATGTACCGACGTTACGTATTTAGAATACAAATTATGTGTAACTGTATACCATTTAAATAGGTGATAATTAGAATACAGTTACTGTGTTGAAATAAATGGATTACACTGTGGTATTTTCCTGTTTCATATGTTAGGCCATCTCCTCAGCCGAAGTATTGGGGACCATAAGCGCAGCTAGTTTAAGCCGCTCTCCGCGGGTACGGCGGGCCAGCTGAATATCTTTAGGCATGATGGTAACTCTCTTGGTATGGATGGCACACAGGTTCATGTCCACGAACAGACCCACCAAGTAAGCCTCGCTGAACAGACCCAGGTTAGGCCACGCTGGCTTCCTGCAGGGCCATGATGGCGGAGCTCTGGAAGCAGAGGTTGGTCTTGAAGTCGCTGGAAGGGCAGCTTGCGGATCAGCAGCTCCGTGGATTTTTGGTAACGGCGGAACTCTCTCAGAGCCACGGTGCCGGGCCTGTAATGCTGAGGTTTCTTCACGCTGCCGGTGGCCGGAGTGCTCTCACGAGCCACCTTCATGGCCAGTTGCGTCCTGGACGCCTTCCCACCAGTGGATTTGCGGGCTGTGCTTTGTTCTTGCCATGGTAGCCACAAGAAAAATAATGAAAATAATAGTCAAATATATAGACTAACCAATACTATGCATTGATCGAATGAATATTTACAGTAAATCATTATTTTTTAAAAAATGCCAAATAAAAACATGCCAGACAGCGTACCTGTAACCTAGCAACCCATAAATAAAGAAATGGTTAAGCAAAGACAGGACTTTTTTATTATCTTTAAGCAGACAAAACCTCTTATGTTAACATACCCAAGTCTTTGCTCCTCAAGAGTAAATCTACAGTAAATATATTGTCTATTCACGGAGATTTGGGCTTAACAGCCAATTGGTAGAGAAAAATAAACAAAAATTGCATGATGTGATTGCTGCATTCATTGTAGTTGTAAAGAGCAAGCCAATATATAGTAATCCAAAGAATACGTTACATTGAATAATTTAGAGGAATACGTTACAAACTACATTTTGGTGCATGTATTATGTAATCTGTAGTGGAATACATTTTAAAAGTAACCTTCCCAACACTGATTCTGGTTTGCTGTTTTGTTGGTCAACGTATGCTTATACATTATAGCATTTTTTCGGAATTGAGCAACATTCGCTGATGCAGGATTTCTCACAAAACCAAGGTCGGAATGTTGTGTTGAGTTAAAATAGGCTGACTTGAAGTGCTTAGGCCTTAACTGCTGAAAAACACTTCCTAACAAGACTGACAAGTGCTCCTGAGGCAGTAAGATGTTGATTAACTGACAGGCTGTCAGTCAGTCCACATGTCAGTTTGGTCTGGCGGACCAGCCCTCCGCTCCCAGGCTGAAGAAACGCATGGTGTATGAGGTTGGATGCAGCTTGTCATAAAGAGAAATCAATTTTCCCCTCCGACCTCCACCACCACCACCATCTTGTCCAGAATAAATTGTTTACAGCTCTAATGTCCTTATTCATGCTGATATAATATTTCTCCTGGAATATAGAAGGCAAGTACAGGTTGTGCTCAGGGACATTCAGAAGGAGACTTGAGGGGACAGACTAGAAGTGGTAATGCATTGGCAGCAAGACTTGGTCAGACAGTGTGGTACTTGAATGGAAAAATCACATTTGACTTCTGGCTCAGAATTAGGTTAACCCTGTCTAAACGTATTGCTGCAGCCCACTGACAGGTCAGCCACAGGGATGTGTAATCAAGGACAGTTGCTTAATCAAACATGGGTTAAAAGGCTGTTTACACATGCAGTGCAAGCCTGGACGGGCATATGTTGCACTGACAAGTGCCCAGGAGGGAGTTAGATTAGATAAGATATTACATGAATCTGATTAAATTAGAGCGAAGTACAAAAATCCCCTCTGACATCAGTAGAACGCTGAAGCAGGTAGCTTTACAGCTCAGAGAGCAAGATTCAGCAAGTCTTATAGTTACCCACACTGTCTTGGCACTCATCTTGTAAATGGGGGTCAAGGATAGTGGAGTGAGGGGGCTGCCCTTTGTGTCTACATAGCGGACTATCATCTCATTTAGTCACAGTTGTTTAATTACTGAATGCTGCTCAGAGAAAAACCTCTGTATCTGCATCACAGAGGGATGCTACATGCTGAGCGTGTGTTTGTGTGTGTGTTTATGTGTGTGTGTGTGTGTGTGTGTGTGTGTATGTGTGTGTGTGTTCCTTAACCATTCCATCTGGTGACCCTAGTCTCATTTTTTCATTCTGTGTGCACCATGGTCATAAGTAGGAAAGCTAGGTCTCAAATACCAAGCAGTTGTCAAAAGCTGTATATTTAGGAACATGACAGGATTGTGGGTATTATATCCAAAGATGTATCATCTGTTCTTTCAGTGTGCATTATCTATTCTGTGAAGTTAGAAATGTTCCAAAGCCTCTGCCACATAGAAACATTTTCTAATATATCTGCTAGCAGACTTGATGTTACAACTACTGACTGCCAATAAAAAGTATGTCTGTTGGAAGTGTGCTCTCTATATTATTTGATAGAGGAAGCTTAAACTTAACATGGAAGTGCCAGAAATTGTTCTCTGCACAATGCCATAAATTTCCCAACCTTGGTGCTGGAGGCCCCCTGCTCTGCACTCCTAATCCAGTGAATCAGCTCATTAACAACATTTTATTTTAAATGATTGAGTTACACTGGGTGTGTTAGCACTAAAAAGCTTTACAATCAATGAGTTTTGTGGATGTAGCCTCTATTGACATCATCCCCACAGCGACAGTAAGGACTTTTGCTAACTGGAAACAGTGTGTTGATGGACCATCCATGAGGCAATGAATGACTGTACCACTGCGTATAATGCAGGATGCTCCAACAGTGATATGTGCTCACAAAGCTGCATCATATGGGTACATCAGTGCTTAAGTAGACCACACCTGTTCTTCATACCTGTATACCTAGACTCAGTCAACACCTCATTTTAACCAAGGTACTGCTAGGTAAGTTTCACACCTTAACAAACCCTGTCAAAAAGAAAAAAGAAAAAAGCCATAACCTGCTAACAGAGTGTAGTGAAAAGCATGACGTGCCCAGGTCAATATCTGAAAAGCTCCAGGGCCAAACCACATCTCTGAGCACCTTTTATGCTGCTGCAACAAACAACTGGAGTCTTCACCTCCATCTTCAACGAGTCTCTGGCTCAGTCTGTGCTTTAAAAGATCCACTATTGTCCAGGTACCCAAGAAAAATAAGCCCTCGTGCCTGAATGATTACCAGCCTGTTGGTAGTCATGAAGGTTTTTGAGAGACTCATTAAAGACCACATCACAACATCCATCCCTAGACCCACTCCAGTTCACCTACTACCACAACAGATCAGTAGAGGACGCCATCTTCCATTTCCTCACACCACCCTACGCCATGTGGACAAGAAACATGTGAACTAAGTGAGACTGCTGTTCATTGACTACAGTTCAGCTTTCAATACAACAGTCCCCCGTAGACTGTTCACAAAGTTTAGGAACCTGGGACTGAACAGCCACCTGTGTGCCTTGGTCTTTCTTACAAGCAGACCAAAGGTGGTAAGAACTGGTGATTGTGTCTTCAGCAACATTCTACTCAACACAAGAGCTCCACAAGCCTGTGTACTCAGCCCTGTGCTTTACACGCTCTGCACTCATGAGTGTGTGGCCACAGGACATGACACCATAACTTTAACTTTTCAGTATAACACCGAACTCTCTGCCTGACTGTATCTTACCTGCCATCTGTCTTTATATCTAAATACACCAACAGCAACCACTACACTATACTTTCCATTACACAATCTATTCTCTACATTTGCACAATTCAGATCTTGTTTCCACTTGCAAATGTTTGTTCATACTTGTTCACATTTTTTGTTTGAATAATATTTTCTACATTTTATTTTTTATTGTTTTATTACTCATCACTATAAATATATAACTATATACTTATAAGCATATAAATATAACTATATAACTATATAGACTTTTCAGGGGCACATTTCACTACATGCTGCACCAGTACAACCACATATGTGACAAAGAATCTTGAATCTTGAATGTACTACTAAAAACATGCTACTGTGCGACTAAGAGGTCTTTGACTTGAAGAATCATGTTTGAAAAGAGATATGTGAGTGGGAACAGGTTGTGTACAGGTTCTATGCTGATTCACGGAGTCCTCCTAGATCTCTTACAATATGTGGAACATCTTTGTTTACAAAACTGAAAGGTGAATAAAAAGTTCTTCTATGGCATTACAAAATATCATCTTTAATTTTAAGAGTTTAGACTGGTCATTTGGGGTTGTCATATCGTTATTTTCAGAAAAACTACAGCAAACCAACATGAAAGATATTCTTAAGTAAACTGAACACATTACAAGGGTAAATATGTTTTATAAATCAATAGAAGTCTGTTTTGTAAAAAACTGTGTAGTGTAACTATTGCTGGCAGTGACTGGTTCACGCATGTTATGTATGTGTGTGTGTGTTAGACTTGTAGTCAAGACCACCTAAACCAAGACCAAGACACTACCAAGACCAAAGACCATCGAGACTCTAGTGTGTATCCAACTCTAGTGTGTGTGTGTGTGTGTGTGTGTGTGTGTGCATGTGCATGTGTGTGTGATTGTGTGTGTGTGTGTGTGTGTGTGTGAGTGTGTGTGTGAGTATTTGTATGAATGTGTGTGTGTTCGCTGGATGGGGTGGAGGCTGGGGTGTCCAGGACTGAGTTCCCTTTTAATGTTGGAACTTGCACCTTGCAGAGAAGCCAATAGCCCACCTGTGCTTTTGGATATTGGCAGTCTGGTGGGTATGTCGGAGAGTGCTTGGACCCTGCAGGGGGACGAGGAGAGTGTATGAGTTTCAGACAGGACAGAGCCTGTTGGAAGGTTGCAGGTGGTCCAGGCATGCTGTGGCAGCGCAACGGGCCAGCCATCCATCGGCTTGAAGAAACCTTCTTCTGCAGCCCACTGTTTCACTATGAGCAACTGCAACCTCTTTCTGCTCTGTCTGTGCACTGATAGCGTTGATGGATGGAAAAGTTATAGGATTGGTGAACACAGTGAAACTTCATGTGGGGATGTGGAGATTGTGTAATGACGCCCACAGTAAAGTGATGGTGAGAACATGAGCTCTTATAAAGGAAGTTATGTGCATGTGTAAATATGTGTGTTTGGGGGAAGGTGGGAAGGGGTACATCTGCATGGGTGTTTATTAAGAAAACAGCTGCCCCCCCACCCAACCCCCTGAGAGAAGCCTGGGAACTTTTTAGTGGTGCAGGCATTTTTGCAGGCAACTAAACAGGCACACACACACACACACACACACACACACACACACACACACAAACACGCGCATTACTTTCTAATACATTGACAAACATGGCTTATAAAACAGTGATAGAAGGGCACTTAGTCTGGATTGAAATCAAACACACATACACACATGTACACGTTTATATGACTGTTTGTGACATTCCACTGACTGTTGTAATATTCCCTTGTGAAAAAAATAATGCTAGATGACAATTAAAATGTTTAAATTGTGATTAATCGCATTGTTATCTTAGTCTTAGTTCCTCCCGCGCCGATCGGCGCATTGGGCGACGAGATCCCTCCAATTGGCTCGGTCTGCGGCGGCTGCTCCTACAGCATCCAGGTTGTTCCATTGCAGCCCAGTTTCTCTCAGGTCATCGGTGAAAGTTTTTCGCCAGGTGATTTTCGGGCGCCCTTGTCTGCGTTTTCCTCGCTGAGGCTGCCATCTCATCACCGTCTTTGGTATCCGGTTTGTGTGAAGGCGAAGAATATGACTGGCGAATCTCATTCGGCACTCTGTGACAGTCCTGGACAGTGGTTGGGTGCCGGCGCGGCGGTAGACTTCTGCGTTTGATATGTGGTCACGGTACGTGATCTTCAGTATACGGGCGTAAACAGCGTTGATAAAACGTGTCCAACTTCTGATCAATTTCGGCTGTTTTCCTCCACGTCTCGCATGCGTAGAGCACCGTAGGCAATACGATCGAATTTAAAGTCCGCAGTTTGGTCGCTAGTGCGAATGATGCTGATCTCCAGATCGTGTGGAGGCGCTGGAAAGTGGAATATGATTTACCGATGCGGCACATGACATCCTGCTTTGAGTCCCCATCAGTGGCAATAACTTTACCGAGGTAGGTAAATTCTGATACCTCTTCCACTGTTTTCCCATTGACAGTTATTGGCATCGGTGATCCTGCATATCCGACGTGTAGGATTTTTGACTTCTGGTCGCTAATTCACAGGCCTGCCTTTCGTGCTTGCATCTCCATAGCCACTGTGAGTTTTCTGAGTGCCGGTTGTGTTGGGCCGAGTAACGCCACGTCGTTGGCAAAATCGAGGTCTGCGAGTAGGCTATCAGGAGTCCAAGAAATTCCGATTTTTGTGCAGTCGATGGCTTGCCTGCATATGAAGTCGATCACCAATAGGAATAACATCGGCGACAGGATGCACCCTTGTCGAACGCCAGACCTGATTGGGAAGAAATCTGTTTGTCCTTCATCAGTCCGAACGCAACATTCTGAGCCATTGTAGAGGTTGCGGAAGATGTCTATGAACTTGTCTGGAATACCATATACTCGCGCGATCTTCCAGAGCGTAGGTCGGTGCACAGAATCAAAGGCTTTGACAAAGTCGATGAAATTTATGGCGAGTCGTTGTTGGTATTCCAGCGTCTGTTCGATGGCTTGGCGCAGTACGAATATTTGTTCGGTGCATGACCTGCCTCCACGGAAACCCACTTGTTGTTCGCGTAGGTGTGTGTCAACCGCTTGGTGTAGGCCATGTAGGAGGACAGTGGAGAGTACCTTTCCGGGTACCGATAGGAGTGTGATGCCCCTCCAATTGTCACATTTCGACAGGTCGCCCTTCTTTGGGAGGGCAATGATCACGCCTCGTTTCTAATCGCTGGGCACATCGGAAGATGACCAGGAGGCATTGAGTAGGTCAGTAAGTTTCTTGATCTGGTAGTCATCGCTACTCTTGAGCAATTCAGGTTGGATTCCGTCTAGTCCAGCCGCTTTTGAGTTCTTGAGTCTCTTGATCGGATTCTTTGTCTCCTGCGTTGTTATCGGACCGAGGTCCACTAGAGGATCGAATGTCGGCGTGAACAAGGCAGGGTCGAACATGATCTCTGGTTCTGGTGGGTTCAGAACTTCATTGAAGTGTTCGATCCATCGTCCGTCACGTTCACGTTGTGTAAGGAGTGGTTTGCCATCTCGATCCTTGATTGGTACACCTCGTCCAGTATTGGAGCCCGTCAGTTCTCGAATAATGCGATACAGCGTTTTGGTGTCGTGACGAGCTTCTGCTTCCTGTGCCTCTTGAGTTCTGCGATCTATCCATTCGCGCCTGTCCTGGCGACACTGCGTTTGACTAGTCGATGTAGTGTGTTATATTTTTCTTCTGTTTCTCGACGCTCTTCTTGTCCGTGTGCCTGGTCTCGTAGGCGCTTCACGTTTCGACGTTCATCGATGATTTTCCATGTTCAATCTTGAATCCAGCGCTCGCGGAAAGTCCCTCAGCTACTGTCTCTTCGGCTGAGGCAACGACAGCATCCCGATATTGCATCCACTGTTCCTCTGGGCTGGTAGATTAATTTAGTAGCTCGAGTTGCTTCCGTACAGAGGTGCAGTATTGCTGTCTAACTTTGGGATCTCATAAACGTGCGACGTTAAAGGGTTTCGGTCGTTGTGGGCGAGTAAGCTGATGTTTTAAGTGCAATCGGCATTTAGCTTGGAGTAGAAAGTGGTCAGTGCACATATCGGGGCCTCTGAAGCTTCGGACATCCTGTATCGATGATCGCCACCATCGTGACACACAGATGTAGTCGATTTCGTTACTGGTGCCATTAGCTCCGGGTGCCTTCCATGTAGCTTTATGAATACGCTTGTGTGGAAAGTAGGTATTACTCACCACCAATCCGGATGACGAGTAGAATGTTAATAGCCTGATGCCATTGTCATTTGTTTCATTTGCGGAACCATGTGGGCCGATGACATGTTCGAAAGAGGCTCTGTGGTGGCTGATTTGGGCGTTAAAGTCACCCATTACTATGATCATATCGTGATGTGGCGTTCTCCTCAGTTCAGCCGTGAGAGCTTCGTAGAACTCATCTTTGGCTTCCTCTCTGGCTTCTTCCGTTGGTGCGTAGACCTGGATTACAGTTGTCTTCGTGTTGATGCTTTGAAATCTGGCAGAGATTATCCGGTCTCACACTGGGCGCCATCCCAGTAGTGAATCTGTTGCGTTTTTCTTCATGATGATTCCTACGCCACGGACATGGTCAGTGGCGTGGCCGGAGTATATGAGTGTCTTCCCATTGGTGACTGTCTTGCCGCTTGAAGTCCAGCGTACCTCGCTTAGGCCAAGGATCTCAAGTCGACAGTTATCAAATTCACGGAGTACTTGTGCCAGCTTCCCAGTTTGGTACAACGTACGAACGTTCCAGGTCGCAAAACATGTGATGGTTTTGGCGTTAAACGGACGGTCTCGCATCGAGCGGTGGACGTCCGGATGGATTTGGTCCATCACTGTCATAAAGGTTAGACTGTCGTCTCCACCGGTATTTTGAGTCAATCTTTTGTTTCTCATCATTTCTGTAGCAAGAGTGTAGCACAGGGATGGGGGTGCTGGCCCCACGCCCCGCCACCAGAGCCATCGTTTGCCCAATCGCATTGTTATACGTAACATTATATAATTAATACAAAAGTAGTGTATTGCACACTTTTATTTTTAAAGTACTGCTATATGAGCAAAAGTGCAATAACATTTATTTTGCAACAGTATTACTTTTATCCATGTGGTATCTATAAATATGCAGTGGTTTACCTTTACAATATTTAAGGGTAATGTGTTAAGCTATGTTTAAAATGAAAGTAAATTGTTTAGGGAGCGTATTTGGGGGCATATTTATGGTTAACAATTAAAAAATAGGCATTTTTTACCAGACGTTTTTCCCTCCCGGATGACAGCCGAGATGTAGAACCCACCCACACACACACACAAACCAGTCAAGATGTAGAGCTGCATGCTGCGCACCCACAAGCCCTTTTGAACTTTCAAAATACTTCCAAAATAAAAGTAATTAAAAAAACGGCGTTAACGTGCGATAAAATAATTGTCGGCATTAAGTAAATAATGCATTAATGCGATAACAACGCGTTAACTTGCCCAGCCCTAGAAAAAAGCGAAGTGGCCTTACTTCCACAGATTTTCTGATATCTAAATCATTGTGAGGACAAGTGGTCAATACAACATGATAAAAACAAAGCCATTCCACTTTCTGACCAGAACTTTTAGCTTTTGTCAGAATGGCCTTCTAATGAAATCCTAATTTTGTAAACCACTCAAAGCAGTGTCTATTTCGCCAACAGGTCTGAGAGATACTGTTAAATTAAAAAAAAAAATAGTCAATGTCTCATTTATAAATATGCACCTAGCCTTGCATAACTTATATTAATAATTTGTGTTATTTTATATGCAGTAATACATTATGTAATGCATACCTATGTGTGTGCATGTACAGTATTTGTTACTGTGTAACACCAATAATATCCTGTGAGGGAAACTCTAGGGAACCTCGCTATGTCATTATGATGAAAATATAAGTAAATAATATATTTGGGGCAATACCCTAGAGGGCCTTGTCTGGGAGGACTTCCTGCCCCAAAGGTCTACATATTTTCACGTAGTCTTTTTCCTGTGAAAACCAAATGTACACAAATCACAAACTTAATATTTGACATCAAAATATTTATGGGGGATGCTGTGATGTTAGTATTAATTAGAGACTCAGTAAATGTATTGAAAGTTTTGGCCTCATCCTTTGACAGAAAACCACCACCAGGGCAGTTTATACTGGTGAGGCGATGGTGTAATCTTATATATTTTTCTATATATGTCAGATAAAATCTTTTTATAGTACCTGTATGAACTATGATAAATCAAAGCACTCAAAATGCAAGGTATTCTTGGTTTCTGGCACCAAGACATTAGCAGGAGATATTTATCTCCTGTAATTTACGGCATATCCCACAGATGTTCGATCAGATTGAGATTCAAATTAACACCCTGAACTCTTTGTCGTGTGTCTCAAATCAAACCTGAACATTTTTTTGCAGTGTGGCAGGGTGCATAATCACACTGAAAGAGGTTACTGTCATTAGGAAATGCTGCTGCCATGGTGTACTGTTTGCAACAGTGTTCATGTGGGTGGTACATGTAAAAGAAACATCTATACGAGCGCCAGGTTTCCCAGCAGAACATTGCTCAGAGCATCACACTGCCTTTTCCCAATAATGCAGGATCCAGTTGCTCGTGTGTCCACTGTAGGCACTTTTGGCGGTGGGCTGGGACAGCATGATCACTCTGACTGGTCAGTGGCCACAGAACCCAGTATCACTTCAAATCAGGGACCTGCTGTTTTGTAAATGCCCTGACCCACGTGATTAGTCAAGTTATCACTTGGTCTTAATCAAAGTCACTCAGATCCTTGCACTCACCCACTTTTCCTTCTTCCAACACATCAACTTTGAGCACTAACTGCTGCCTAATACATCCCACATATAAATAAGGATTTTTATTTTTCTTTGAATAACACTTCATTTAATGGTTAATTTAATTTCTTAGAGGCAACAAAAGAATAAGGGAACAGGTGACAACTGCACTCCACCTGCCTCTGGTCAGAGCCACCACCCTCATGGCATTTCATAAAAATGTCAGAAAACCTCACTCTCTGAAAAGAGCAAGTGTGAAGTGGCTGAGGGCCATGCACCCATATAGCCCCAGGGAGGTATGGCCACATTTTTTTGAGTTTTGGGCTAATCAAGCAAGAGGTCCTTCACTGATAGTAAGGAACAACATCAGCCCACAGCTGACTCACCTCTTTCTCCTTTTTTGAGCAGGCACAACTCTTTGCTTAGAGCTTCCTCTCTGTTCTGCCTGAAGATTTATTTCAGCTCATGACTGAGTCAGCATGTTCCCAGCCTCTTATCTTTTCTCATCCTGCAACTCAGTCACTCACTCACAGTGTGCACATAGAGAAATCTGCTACACCTGGTAAAGTCATATGTTGTCTTTTTCACCAATCCAAGGATCTGGGGGCACATAAATAAAACTGAATCATGTTCCATGATATTCATATTACCATATTGTGGATACAATATACTATTACACTGTGTTTGCTAAAAGAGGAAACACCAGTTATCTTCTTCTACCACCTGTATGCCTGTTATGTCCAGAAATATGAAGAAGCTACAGCTACTGCATACAACAAAGTTTTACAATTTACCCATTTCCCTTTATACTCACAAATATGTTTTCTCCACAGCCGAGGTTGTGAGGTTGCACAAGCAAAAATCACATTAAGCTGTTGAAAATTTGGAGCACACAAGAGAGGTTGTAGGAAACATCTACATTCAGAGTACATTGTTAGTCTGAAATTACATTTATTTATTTACTGTACTGTACTGTACTGTACTCATTTTCCCCAGTGTTCTCCACAGTTTTAGTTATTGCCAGTTCAACCCATTTCCTTGGTTTCCCCATCACACAATGCCATCAGCGCTGTAACGGTGAACCACTCGGGAGCTCAAATCATATTTATTCACTAAAACAACAAAGTCTTGCTCAGTGCTGCAGCATTTTAAACTGGAAACTCAGCATGATGTGATGCTGAACAGAGATTGCAACAATTTTACATGAGGTTTAGTGTGATTTTTTTTCAAAAGCTTGTCTACCTCAGCAACAGTTGCTATAAAGCAAATGCATTTGAGGGTGGAGAATGGATGAGCCAGTTGCAGCTGTCTTTGGTTTGAAAGGATCTGTAGTTTGACGATGACTATTATTTATTATTATTATTTTAAAATATATTTTTCAAATTATTATTATTATTGTTGTTGATATTGTTGTCATTAATATTATTATTTGGTCTATCATGATACCATCATTATTGTCCTTATAACCATTATATAAATTTTTAGCTCATGTCGCATCCTACCATTTAAATAACTTCACTGCGCAAACAGGTTCCTGACCCACTCTTTTGCTTCGTATGATGAGTGTGATGTGATCCAGGACATTGCACAGCTTGATTAAGGCTTTAAGAGAGACTTTGGCAGTGTAATTATATGGATTGATTACACAGAAGGAACAAGAACACAATGGGTCTACATTATGGGCACAGTGTACATGATACAGTTGCAATTACGCTGCTAAATGTTGCAGCTGGGAGGTAGAAGTTCTGAACTGCAATGTCAAGAGTGTAATGTTGTGATTCAGCTAATCCATGTTTAGGAGAGGGTCACCCATAAAAAAAGACATATTTTTAATCCTCAGACAGGGCTCCATAAATCAGTACAGCTGAAACCTTTGTTTCAGATAAAACTAATCTTAATTTTGGAAAGACCTTAATTATTGGTCATTATAACATGTACGTAGAAATGAAAAAAAGGAATAATTTCGTACATTTCTGTTATTAAAAACCATTATTTAAATGTGACAAAGAACTCTTAGACAGTGTTACAACAGAATTCTAAAGTATGTATTGTAAACGAGCACACCAGAAAGTTTCTGAAGCTTTCATTACAGCACCCTCATTGAATGTGTTTGGAGCTGCTAAATAATTTTGCAGAAGTTTTTTACTAGGGTCTCATCTCCGGGGGGACATGTATTTGTATGTATTTTTATCAGACACTTCTTTTCAGTGAGTTTCTGCTCATTAATCTAAGTTTTTTTTCTATTGCTGGTCCAGATAATCCACATTTTCCTCTTTCCTTATATGTTTAAAAAAATGTCAACCGTCTGAAGACCAGCTTAAGAACCTCTGCTTGGGGTTACTGTGTTATAACTCCATGTTTTCTCTTTGGTATCAAATATCTCACTCAGAAAGCTTCAGTCAGAAAACTGAACAAGGTGCTGAGTGGTGTCTGACCTGAGTGGGTGGCCGGGTGACTACGTGATTATTGGCCATCTCCCACCTCCACCCACAGCACTATTGAGCTCTGGATAGGCCTGTGGAAAACTCTCTATATAGAACATAGAACATTATACAGATTTTAGAAATCTCTATAGAATTGAAAACTCTTTATATAAGTTAAAGAACTCACCAAATGTATACCAAGTTCCTAATGTACACCAAATATTCCAAACACCAAAAATACACCAATCTGCCACAATATAAAAACCACCTGCCTAATATTGTGTAGGTCCCTCTTGTGGCGCAAACAGCTCTGGACTCCATGAAACAGCTCTGGACTCCATGAAACCTCTAAAGGTGTGCAGAAGCATCTGCCACCAAGACATTAAGTGTAAAGTGGCCATTTTTGTCACACATGAACACTCTACAACATAGTACACAGTGTGAAATTGCATGCAGGAGGCAGCCAGGAACACAACAATTGTGGAGCAGTGTGGGGACAGTCCCTTGCTCAAGGGTACCTCAGTGGTACCTCCAGCAGTCCTGGGATTCAAACCTGTAACCTTCTGATCACAGAGGCAACTCCGTGACCGCTAGGCCACTAGCTGGCTAGCAGCAGATTCTGTAGTAGCAAGGTGGGGCTCCCATGGATTGGACTAGTTTATCAAGCACAGCCCACAAACTGCAATGCGCTGTGGGATCTGACACTTTTGTATCACAACCAGCACTGACACTTTCAGTAGTTTGTGCTACAGTAGCTCTTCTTATGGATCAGACCAGACGGGCTATTATTTGTTGCCTGATTACATCATGACCCTGTCACTGGGTCCTTCCAACACATCAACTTTAAGAAGTGACTGTTTCTATGCTGCCTAATGTACCCCATACCCCTCATTATAATGAGATAATCAGTGTTATTCACTTCATCTGTCAGTGGTTTTAATGCTGAGCTGATCAATATTAAGAATATAAAGAATGTAGAATATTATCTCTTCTATATGTACTGTAGTACTGTTTATGTAGAAAATATAGACATAAAATAAACTCTA
>JBBPCX010000147.1:19610124-19622228 GCA_037974365.1 Hydrocynus forskahlii | reverse complement strand
TCTGGGAGCGTTGTTTCACTTGTCTGCTGGAAAACTCATAATAACAGCACAGGTTATCTCTCTCTCTCTCCCCCCCATCTCCTTCTCCCTCTCTCTCTCTCTCTCTCTCTCTTGCTGTCAATCACACAGTCTGTTAATATAGCCTTCAACACTTTTAATATTTCTAGGCCCAGACATCACCTAATACCTACACTTATCAAAAGTTGCCAGCACTTTTTACACATGCACACATACATACATACACACACAGACACAGACACACACACACACACACACACTTGCATACCCCTCTCATCCCAGTTGGTTGATGTTATCAGTCTTGCTCATGGTGATAGTAGAACTCCTCAGATGTATCTCTACTTACTAACTTCCAAAGGTTCGCAACTGATGCAAACATACTCCTGCAAATGCACACATTTTCCACTCCAATCCCACATAAACACACATACACATACACACCTATGCTAACACATCACACATAGTCCACCGTAAAAAAAGAAATATAACAATTTTCTCAACGTTGATTTCCTTGAGGGTAAAATTACAGTATGGTGGCGTTCTTCTTCATTCACCCTGTTAACCTTTTTCCCCTCACATGTCCAAGAAATGTGTAGAGTATGAAGCACGCATTTCATAAGCAGCTCATTGGAAGCAGCTGCCCTGGGCTGTATTGGAAATTCACCTACCAAGGTTGGCACAGTTACAACAAACTCTTGCTAGGTTGAAGAAAGGTCAGGTTGATAAAATAAAGCACTATGCAGGGAGTTAGGCATTATTTCATGTCCTAAAAGCCAGCAAGTAGTATCACATCATGTGCTAAAGTCTAAAATGTCAGGTTTAAAAGCTTGAAACTTAAATTATTTTAGCATGACAAGTTTTGAATGCCCCCAGCTAAATCCAGTTTTATTGATTTACTAATCATAGATGTCAAACAAGGAACAAACTACAAAAGTATAAAAAAAACAAAGGAGCTGTTTAATGGCAGCCCTGGAGAAAACACAGTCAACGGATGATAAAAGACCATTTCATGAAAAAAATACACTCCAAACTTGTCACTGAATTCTGAAGGAGTCTAATTGGCATGTTAGCTGTTACAATTAGTTTACAGACCAGCTTGCTTTAATGTCATATATTCTTTAAATTAAGACATATAGCAGAAAATGTCTGAAATATAGCATGTTTAAATTATTCTGTTATGGAGTTGAGGGCTGGTGTTAACATCAATGCATGTTGTAAAGTAAAGTTTCATCAGAGACAAATGTGACTTACTGGCTAAGTATTAGTGACACCATGTTGACAAACAGTGATGATGAAAAATGTCCTGTTACTACCAATCCTTTATTGTTGCTAGATTTTTAATTACATTTTTGAAAGTTAAAATGTTTTAAATTGAAAGGCTAGTAAGATAACATACAGCATTCATCCTTCATTTTAAAACTTTCCAAAAGTTGAACTGACAACTTGATGTTTTATATTGTTTATTGTTCCCTTTGTGACCCATCCATTTACTATGTACATTTGTTCATTCCTACCCCTCTGTTCTTCATTACTTCTCCATAAACTGATATGATTCCAGTCACACTGTTTAATCTATAATTTTGAACTGAACTCTTATAATTTTTTTATTTGATCGCTAATACAGCCATCAACAGAGCCTAAACATAGCAGCTATAACAATGAGGATAATGCATAATAAATTATGGGGCTGGCATTTTACATACATTTCCCTCATGAGTGCTCACATTTCTATCACTTTTTTTTACATAAATTCTTACATTTATATCATAGTTATTTCCCATGTGGGCCCATTTTATGTGTGAACATCTCAATAAGTCAAAGTCACTCCAGGTAACAGTCTCTTGCAGAGTTAAACACGGTGGCCAGATACGTCTATGGGGAGCCACAGCTGCTCTGAGGTCAGCTGAGGACTGTGGTCATGTCACCGCTCATCAAGTTTGTTTTGATTTGCAAGCTGTACTGCAGGCTACTGCATTATCACACCATTGCTCTGAACCTCTTTATTAGGGAAGCGGAAAAATCTTCCCAAACTTTCAAGATCTGGACTTCTGTGTACTCATAGCCATGCCCTCCCAAAGCACATGCACTGATATGCAGCAGGCTTCCCTTCACTCCACTGTAATTGCATTTCTGGACGTAGTCAATTACACACTCAGTAGCCTCAGTGCAACTGGATGGAGGGAAGTGAGAAAACGGCTGGTCTACCACCTTCTGCCAATCATCTCCCTGGCATGATGCCTGGCTTTGCTGTGGTGAGGGCTGTGTGAGGCGGGTGGTGTGTTACTGTGTGTTGTGTTGTATGCAGCACACAGTGGACGGATCTGCCACACACATTTGGCAATGTCTAGATGTCGCGCTGAGAATCTGCCATCCTGCCAGCCTGTCAGTGCTGTTTCATAGCACCTTGTGAGCTGTGTGAGCAGAGACTCAGCAAGAGGGCTGAAACACAAAGCACAGGCTATCTTGTTTCTCTCTTTCACTCTCTCTTTCTTTCTGTCGCTCTCTCACTCTCTCACAGATATACACACTCCTATAGACACAAACAACCCCTCACCGCTAGATAAAAGCATTAAAATGTCCAAATAAATTAGTCTGGATTGTGCTTAAAGCCAAGCACCTGGCCTAAATAAAGCTGTTCGCTTAGTAAGGCTTCCTTGGCCTTCATATCGCAAGCCGCGCTGCGATATACTTTCTACTTTTACAGGCGCTCTTTATCTGCTCTACACACTCATGCTGTTCTTACAGGATCACACACACCCTGACAGAGCAAACCTATGGGTATTTACTCCACAGCCCACTCTGGCACACGGAAAATATATTAGAGATGCCAGTGAGTCCATTTGAAATCTTTACAGTAGCAGCTTTCCAACATGTGCCCTGACAAAGTCTCCCCTTTAAACGTGCATGAGCTGACACGGATACCTCGCACACGCCCTCACTATTCCTTCTTTATGCTGCAGGAAATTACTTTAAAAGACACACATTATGCAGTGAGTCACACAAAGCATTTATCTGACTTTTTAAGATTCAGGACATGGTAGATAAGCTGGGAGAGCTGCCTATAGAAGTAATTAACAGTAATAGGAGTGTGGGATAATGGTGATAATATAGTATTACTAAGCGTCTAATGACCTTTCAAAACTTCTTATAGCCCTCAAGTGTTATTAATGCAGCATGAATAGGTGGTGCATTCTTTGCAGATAAGGTTTAAGCAGAATATTGGCCTTTGTCTTAGGTTTGAAAAAACTGTCACTCACCCTTCTCAAGGGTGCAGAAATAATAGAATAATAGAAATACCTGTATAAATGTTGCTAAGTAGATCATATAATATACAGTATAATATACAGTATATATTACTGTGTAGCCACTACAGGACTAGAGTGGAAGTGAAATACATATAAGCAAGCATGGGCCAGTAACAAGGAACTTAGAGTTTAAAAGGTTAAAGCAACGTACTCATACCATTGGTCATTAGTGTTATATTCTGGAAACAGAAAAAAAGACAGCTAGCATTCACTTCTAATGTGTAGTGCATCGCTGTAGTGCATCGCTGATCAGTTTGACTCACACACACAATCGACATGCGTTACAAACCTAAGCCAAGATATGTCATTTCTGAGAGAAGCCACAAAATGCCAGCCGCAGAATGACAACGATTGCCCTTTGAACTTTTCATGTGTGGTCCTGCTGCGCCTGGATTGACAGATTTAAATGTCATTGGGCTGCTCTAATATTGACCTCTTACACTGAAAGTTTAAACCAATTCAGCCTTGATCCCTCAGTGTACTTAACAGTTAATGGTTCTCACTTTAAAAAAATGATAAGAAAAACAGAATGAGCCCACAGGAGAAAACTGGTTCTGCCTGCTTTGTAATGGAGATAAATTATAACACATGGAATATAAGAAATGATGCATGTATAAACCTTAAGATGGGTTTATAGTTGGGTTTAGAGTTATTACGTATATGCTTTTACAGAAGAAAGATCCCTGTACCTTGTGCAGTTTTGTATAGCAAATGCTGTAGATAGCATAGCTATTCCACATACAGCGCACTGAAGTGAGAGCACTGATACACTCTACTTGCATAAATGTATTGGACTGAAGAAAATATAATGTATGAATGTATATCGCCTTGGTTTTAGCTTCCTGTTTACAAACTGTCTGTGCTTGAATTTTAGCATTTGTCTATGTATCTAAAATACATCACTGTCTATCTTGCTGTGACTTTCAAGTCACATGTCACCTACTACGACAGTTTGTGTCTCAGTCTGTGTTTAATTTGAAGCAGTAATGACACAGTGCTGAACAGAATGCTGCAGTGTGCAGAAGAATTGAACAGCGCTGGGAATCGACACCAAATACCAGTACTAGTGGGGGCACTTTCATAAAAATAATGGTTTCTAATTTTTGGACCCAGTACTGAGCAGCAGACTATAGGCATGTGAGAGAAGTGCTTACTTAATTACTCCCACTGGAATCAATACAAATATCCAAAAAAGTAAACATTTTGATTTCGTGTAAGTGTGTAGCTCAATCATCCAAACCTCTCCTTGATGAAGACCCTTATTGACAGCTACCAGCTGGGTCCTAGGTCAGTACTGCCATGTAAAAAGAAGAAATCCATGTCTGAGTGCAGCGAGAAGTAAGGAGCCAAACTTCCATTCATCTATTAACTGAGCTGCTTATCCTTATCTGGGTTTGCGGGTTGCAGGGCTGGAGCCTATCCCAGCAGTCATAGAGTGAAAGGACCAAAACCATGACATGAATAACTTTTCAAAACATACCTATAACTTTACTGACTTAATTACACATAATATTTCTAATGGAATACATTATTTTACTGGCAAAAACACATTTACTGCCAAGATTAATAGTAGTCTGACATGTGATCATTTCAACATAGTGGAGTACCACATTACTGAAAAATAAAACCAAATAGTGTTAGGGATTATTAATAACAGCTCTTTGAATAAAATGCACACAAATAAAGTTTGCACTTCTCTACAAAGTTTGACAAACTGGAATCTCATCAGTCTCAATGCACAGGCAATTATAAATCCCCTTGGACACGATTATAATCCTCACAGGTGGAATCGATCAGAGCCGTTTGTGGGTGGTATGTTTCTGATCGACAGCCATGCTGTCAATGTGACTGAATGAGCACTGTTGAACGGATGCCACTGGCATTCATTTGATCGACTAGTTCTAGTGTGTGTGTGTGACTGTGTGTCTGTGGGTGGTGTTATCACAGTAACACCAGTGGTTTTTAACTGGCATTTCAGTATGAGAGAAAACCTGGTGAAAGAAGCTCAGGACAAAAGGACTGTATGCAGCCCTGAAGAGATTGTAAGAGTTGATCCCCCTTACAAAGGTGATTTAGGAGTCAATGGACATGCTGGGCTTCATTGTGTAACCATTTTTACTTTTCAGCCTTTTACCTGTAAAGAGTTCTTTATCGTCCGAGGAATAACAGCTGTAAAAGACTTCATCATGCTCTCATAGTTTAGTATTCCAGTGCACCCTTACATAACCCATTTGTGCCCAACTCATAGTGATAAGATGGTATGGTATGACCTCTCTAGGTAAGAACATAGAAAAAGCCTTCAGAAGTGCTGCCTTTTTGGCTTTTTCACAGTCTTACAGTAACAAGCCTAGCAAGAAACAGGCATAAATAAGAACAAAAAAATATTTAAGGTGATGGCACAGTCATTGGTTACATTTATATAACCCCAGAATCCTGACACTTAATAAGCCACTATGAATGTTTTTGTCTGCAATACTTTATCTGTCATGTTCCTGATGGAAAGAGTGAACACATATCCTTTCCATCAGGAACAGGACAGAAAGAAGAATCTGATAAAATAATCCTTTCCCCCTGTCCTGACATGCAAATAATCCAGGCAGACGAATCAGCAGTATGATCTTTCATCGACTTGCCTTGGGAAGATGACAAGTCTGTTGACAATGTGTCACCACATGTGTGACAAGTAAACACAAACACATGTCAAGGACCCCCTACCACCATCCCTAACACCAACCATTACTCACTGACAAACTATTACCCATAATGCTGGCTGGTCAGCTGAGAGTGTCGAAGGAAAATGATTGATCATTGACTCCCTGTAGTTCACTCCAGCACTCTTTCTTCCGCAGGCTTGTGAAGGTAACTCTGATTCTCTCTCTTTTTTCATCGTGTCTTCTTGGGATTTCATTCTTTCTACACCCTTCTCCTCTCCCACTCTATTAACCCTTATTTCCTTCATTACTATTGCAATCTCTGTAGACCACATGGTCCTCTTCCCTCTCAGTACATCTCCGCATGCATACTTTATAAACTCCTTAGTGTATTTTACCATTCTGCTCTGTCAGGACCAGATGTATGTGTAAATGTAGGCACAGCGTGAAATGTGCCTTGATGTGTCCACAATATACACTCACAATGGTCCTGAATTTAATGTGGATCTACTAAGACAACAGCTTATCATGCAAACTGTGAGTAGTCCCACCCACTAACCTGGCCCTCCTGAGGCACAGGGTTCAAAAGTCACAGCAAAATAATATCGTCAACAAGGTTAAGATGAAGCAGACGATGAAAGCTGAGTGGTGTAGAGGTAGTTGTGTTAATAAGTAGCATTCTTTCCCACCAAAATGTTCTACAAAATGTTCAAAATGTTCTATAGCAATTCAGCTATAAGAAAATAGTTCAAATGGACTGTATATCATGACATCTTCACACATATGTATGCTTCATTCCACAGTGTTATCCTGTTATCCAGGATGTGCTCAAGGTTCACACTTGCGTCTACCCATTGCATCTGTGTTTACTGAGACTTTACACATGATTTTAAAAGGCAGAAGACAACGGATGCAAAACTGGCCAAATATTCAAACTGTAGTAAATTAAAAAACACAGGCAATATGTCCAGCCATTATTCTGCATGATCCTCACTTGTTTTCCATGCCTCCCTCCAAAAGCATATACAGAGAGAAGCACATTGCACATTTCACCATGCACGTGGCTTATAAATTGAATTATATGTATTGTCCATTAATTAAATGTGAAACACTGTCTTTTGTTGCTTTTCACTT
The DNA here is from genome assembly GCA_037974365.1 of Hydrocynus forskahlii. Taxonomy (NCBI): domain Eukaryota; kingdom Metazoa; phylum Chordata; class Actinopteri; order Characiformes; family Alestidae; genus Hydrocynus; species Hydrocynus forskahlii. The sequence continues at coordinate 19,615,120 of JBBPCX010000147.1, read as the reverse complement.
CTATTAAGCACCATTAAGTAAGTAAGTACTTGTCACACAATATGTTCAACCGTGATAACATCTAAATACTACTTTGGTGCCCCCCTGCACTGTAGGGTCCCCCTTTACACAAAATTCACACTAACTATATCTACATGCACACAGAGGCCTAACTAAGTCCACTCATCTAAGTCCTGTTTCCAGCAGAGTCTGACCTCAGCCAGCCCCTTCATGACGCAGCTCAGTTTACTGACGTTCAGGTTTCCCGCAGTTTATCCCACAGGTTAAAAATATATGTGGTCCCATTTCTCCTCAAACTTAAATATTTAGTCATATCTATTTCAGACAGAATGTTTGACATCAGATGTGACACTTCCCCCCATCAAAAATCTGAGCCCTTTCACCATGTGTGTGTTTTGGTGTCACAAAACTGTGCGCTACTGAAACTCAGGGGCTGACCTGAGTGTTCAGATATTTCTCAAATAGTCTGATCACCATCTGCCTGGACAGCATGTTGTCACGTCTGGTCCACCTCAGTCACAGCCCCAACGAAGCCCTTCCCTTGAATATTAGCAGGGTTGCTAAGTATCTGACGACATGTCCACCTGTCTAGTGTTAAGAGGTTGTTTAAAGAGGTGTTAAGAGGTTGTTTAAGTTAAGAGGTATGTTTAAAGCCCAGCCAATCCGGACGGTACGTCGCATGGTCACCAAGCTCCAACCATCAGCTAACTCAGGTTTGTGTGTTTATTAGTAAACTGTTTGCTTGTGTTTCCAAGAAGAGGTTGTGTGCGTGAGCAAGAGAAGGACTACTCTCAGGACTTCCAGCACGCTCTTCAAGTGGCTGTGGAGAGCTGGACACTTTTCAGTCAAGCAGCATGCTGCTGAACCCTAAGCTCGACAACAATGGCTGGATTCTGACTTTGTGTCTCTCTGTGCATCTCTCCCCTTCTGTGTGCATGTGTCTCAGGTGTGAGCGGTGTAGTTCTCACCGTATTGAATAACTCCACGAGGATGGAGTAGGAGCACAGGCTTCTGGAGAAAGAGGGCTTGCTAAAGTTTGTTTCCTGTCAGCTTTGCTGCTGAGTTCCCAGTCCCTCTGCTAAGCCTGAGTCCCGCTTGGAGGAAGGTCCTTCGAGAGCCCCTGTGCGTTCAAGTGTTACTAAGCTCGTCCTTTGTTTTGGAGCTCAAGGAGTTCAATCTTTGAGATTGTTCATTAAAAACCTTATCTTATCTAAAGCTGTGTCCTGCACGTGTGTCTCGTACACACGCGTCATGAAACATGTTTTGATCAGGCTAATCCTAGTTTGGTGAGAACTTGTTAGACTATGATAACCAAACCATACTGTTTATATGTATGAAGTAGAGGTCTGTGCGGGACTGATTTTTCTGTCCCACTCCCGCCTGCTCCCGCAGAGGTGTCTAATATTTCGACCTGCTCCCACCCACATCTGTTATGGTTTGTCCCGCTCCCGCCTGCTGAATCCCGCAAGTTGGTGGAGTATATGCTGGTGGAGTATAGGGTGAGCCAAAAATACTGGGCACATTTTAAATGCTATAATATTTTGGCTTATAAAAATCAAATAAGGTACCAAATGTATTTGTTGCCTAACTGACATACAGGAATTTATTAAACATAGGCTATATTATGTGGGCATGACCCTGACTGTGAATTAAAGATGACCTTTATATAAGGGTTGATTTGGCTAACCAGTCTTCCACAAAAAAATACAAACAACAACATTTATAACTAGGCTACAGATCTGAATGAAAAAATATCGAAACAGTCTCAATAGAAACATTTCACAGTCAAAATGAGAGAAATATAGGGAAACATTGAAACTTGTGGCGCGGCTCTGCGTTTATTCCAACCTAAGTCAGTGCGCTCATTGCGCCGACATCCCAGAGATTCCTGCGCAACGCAAACATCTGCAGGTTAGGTCGCTTACCACATATATTGTTCCCCACATAAAAACAAACTGTATTCAAGGCAAATGTATACTTTGCGAGAGTCCAGAAAGCAATGTCTTTGTCCTGCTCCCGCAAACACATCTCTCTATTCCTGCCCACTCCCACAAGAAACTCTCAAATGCAGGCGTCCCGCCCCGTTGCAGATGTCTACCATGAAGATAGGTGAGATTGTTAGTCTTTAATCTGATATTTTGTGCCACCATTGTAAATTGTGCTTGTAAACATAGTTACTGTTGAGAATCTTAAACTTTCAGCATTGATCTGACATTCAGTAGTATTAAAAAGAACATTTGCAGTGAAGAAGTTTACACTTACTCATTTTTACTTTACACTTTCGGGCATTCAACACTCCCGGGGCCTCCCAAAGCAGGATTTATGGTTTAGCCAGTAATTTTAGGCTTAGGTCAATATAAACCTTGATTTTCTGTTTTCACTTTCTGTTTTACGGTTTATCATTTTTTGCCAGGTTAAATCTCCTTTGAAACTTCATGTCTTATTCCATAAACAGCTCTTCAACCAATCATCTTCTGACAGCAGTGGGTTCCTCTGGTCCTTTTCAGTTTGTCTTTTTTCGTGATATCTACAGATCCTTAGAAAATAAGAGACCACTGCAATTTATTTTTTAAATCAGCATCTCTGTGAGTATGACAACCAATCCATGCCAGTGTCTGTTACATTCTTACACAAGCACCTCATTCTGCTTTATGAGGTAATGATTAGGTGATCTCTGGAATCAAATCTTATTTAATGAGGAAAAGTATAAAAACACTGCTATAAGCAACACTCTCTTCTTGCAATGTGATCAGATGGATGACAAAACACTACTAGAAGTACATCAAAGGTAATTATTGCCATCTTGTTTATGAGTGAACAAGAGATTTATTTGCCTTTTGTTTGGTTTATAAATAAAAGTTACTATAGCTATGAATGTCTGCCTACGCACCTGCCATCCTTGGGGGGTCATGGGGGGATGTGATAGATGGACCAACCTACCCACAGCAGGCGCAGCAAACGAGGTGTGCACGCCTGGCTGAGCTATCCATTGCAGGAGACATGGCTGCTGATGGCAAAGCCAACTGGCTAGACCCTCAGCCAGTGAGGAGGAAGGCATGGAAGCCCGCCTTGAGCACCCCAGCGAAGGCGCTGGCCATAAGTGCTCTTCTGGTCTTCCCACTGGCGTCCTGCCAGGATCCTCAACAAGCAAGGAGGAAGCGAGCAAAGAGGCCCGCTTTGAGCACCCCGGTAAAGGTGCCAGCTACGAGCACTCTTCCGGTCCTCCCACTGGCTCCGAGGACCCTGGAGCAGTATGTGCAGGAGCAAGGCTGAGGGGCTCCCTGGAGAGGTACTTGCCCAGGAGAACAGCGAGGGACTCCCGGTAGGGGGCTCTGCCCTTGAGGACAGTGAGGGGCTCACGGTAGGGGGCTACACAAGAGAATGACTGGGATTCCCAAAGGCGGCCATCCCATGCGGAGCGCCGGCCAGGAGGTCATCCAGTGAGATGCGGCCGGGTGGGGCTCACGGGACACTTCCCTTTGCCTCCACCTACCCTTCCTCCACCCTTGGGGTGTTTGGGTTGGCACGTTTGCGCCCCGGTGGTGCACCATTGGTGGTGGTGGTGAGGGGGGGGTTACTGTCATGTCCCGTCAGAGGCCACCCTTTGTTTAATCTGTGTTTTTGAGTGTTGGAGTCTTTTATTTTGATATCCTGAGCACACCGGGCTTGAATTCGTTTGTTATTACTTTCAGCTGCCAGTCTGCTCAGGAGTGATTATGTATGCTATTTAAGTTCAGTTTGAGTGGACCTGAGTTGTTGGTCCACCGTCAGTATTACCCTGATGTGTATGTGTCTCCAGACTCCTTTGTGTTTTGAAAATTGTTTTTGGTTTATGGGTCGTCATGCCTTTTGTTTGGTTTATAAATAAAAGTTACTACAGCTATGAATGTCTGCCTACGCGCCTGCCATCTTTGGGGAGTCATGGGGGGACGTGATACTTTGAGGTATTCAAGTTCTGTAAACACTGCATCATTTCTCTTATTCTGATGTTTTGTCATTTCCTTTAAAATTATGCTTTCAAGAAAAATATTTTTATTTAAAATTAGGACAAATATTGACAAGGATTATAAGGGAAATATAAGGGAAATCTGTTCAGTTCAGTACTTGTACCTATAAAAGATAAAACCTGAACATTTTTGCCGTTTCAGAGAAAGAAACAGATATATCAAACATATAAAACAATTTACAGCCCAGTAAGCATTAACACTGTGGCAGTTTCAAACCTCATAACACACATTTCCTTCCCACACCCCAGTAGACAAACAAATTCACCCAAGGTCAAAAATTATTTAAAAAAATAATTTTAAGCAACCCCATTAAACAACTACTTTTAGATCTTAAAAAATAGAATTCATAGATTCATGTGAGGGGCTGAAGGGCTGAAATATATGCAACATTCATTTGCTTGCCTCAGTGATGTTCATGGCAAAAACTATAAATCTTTGAATGTAGGTCATTTAAGCTAAATTGAAGAGTATATAAAATGCCAGAATTTTAACCACTCTTTCTCAGGGTTAAGAACCAGTAACCCCATGTCGGCATATGAGATAAACTAAAGACAGACCATTAAATACTTCCAAAGGAGAAGAAACAAAAAGAACCACAAATGAGCTTGTTTTATTTAAACCCTGCCATAAAGTGAATAAAACAAGAAAAAGAAAGAGAGAGTGAAATGAGAGCGAGTGCAAGGAAGGGTTCACTGATGATGGCCCTAACCTTGGCTGCTTGCTAAAGCATCTGTTTCCACACATGGGCCATTTTTGAATTACATCAGTGTGCAGCCAGAACACAGAGTGGCCTTCCTCACGGCACTGTATGAAACTGCATCATTCCTTCAGCGTCCTAATCTCCCAGCACAGCTGCTTGGCCGGGTGCAGACGCATGCAGAGCTCCACACACAAGCACCCACACACACACACACACACACACACACACACAAACACGCACACACACACACACACACACACACAAACAAAAACAAAAACGCACACACACA
>JBBPCX010000147.1:19597098-19610024 GCA_037974365.1 Hydrocynus forskahlii | reverse complement strand
TTCCCCATTGGTTCTCCTAGTCCCTGTCTGTGTATAAAGATCTGTCTTGTCTGTTTGTTCGGGGTGCGGGCATTAACTAAGGCTTTAACGTAACGTTGAGTAACACGGTAACACTGCTGTATGTATGCCTTGTGTAATGCTTAATAAAACCACGGTGAAGGAATCCCTCCGACTCGGTATGACTCTTTGGTCGTCATGGAGATTCGGGGCTCTCCCGGGCTGGTCCGGGTGCTGGTCGGAGGAGGAGGAAGAATTCCTGCCGTATGCGGTGCCGTCGCCGGCGCCGTAACAGTTCTTTAAAAGTTGATGTTTCAGATGGTCAGTAGTTTCTGAAAGTTAGGCATCTACTTTCCATGAATGATCTGTCTGTCCAAATTCAGATTAGTCCAAAAGCTCATGCGGAATCATTTGTCTTGTTGGGAGTGAGCTGTTTTCACATCAAAGTCATTGCATGTTAGTGATCCTTCGTGATCCTACCTGGCTAATTGTGTGCTTCACTCAGCAAACTGCATTTGTTCTCCAAACACATAACCTGAGGCATGGCCCCATGCAGTGTTATGCCAAGTGATCTAATGAATACTTAATGTCACATACCCATGCAATCTCACAAAAAATAAAAATGGTAAACAAAGCACAAACCTGAACCACCTGAACATTATACACCAATCTGCAATAACATTAAAATCACACTGCTGCCAAAATAGCTCTTACCCATCAAGGCCTGGACTCCACCTCTGAAAGTATAAAAAAGTGTCAAAAGTTTTTGCACACCACAGGTTTTTCCTGCTTATCCGTTTATTCCATTAAATGTATGTGTTAGCAAAGAATACTGAGTGTGTTTTAGTAAAATAAAGTGAGTAACATGCAAATGCAGAAAATTTCAAACTTTTGGCTGGTAATGTATGTCACTTAGACGTTAGCAGCAGATCCTAAGGTGGGGTCTCTGTGAATCGGTTTAGTTTGTCCAGCACATCTCACAGATGCTCAGTTAGATTGAGATCCAGGGAATTTGTGGGCCACGTCAACACTTTCACCTCTTTGTTCCCCAAACCATGGCTGAACAGTTTCTACAGTGTGGCTGGGTGTAATATCCTGCTGAAAAAGGCCACTGCCATTAGGGAACAGTGTTGCCATGAAGGGATGTACTGGGTCTGCAGCAATCTTTAGGTAGATGGTATATGTCAAAGTAACATCACACATAAATGCCAGGTCCCAAAGTTTCCCATCAGAACATTTCCCAGAGAATCACACTGCCTCCATCAGCCTGCCTTCATCCCTAAAAACCGCTCTAAGCCTATTCTAAAGTGTTGGGCGAAACCCAGCTCTAGTACTCTTGTGTTGATTTGTCTCAGTTTTAGCCCTGTTAGACCCTGAATCAGCCTTCCTCTTTCTGCTTACTGATATGTGTGCAGTGTCAGCGCCTCATGGTCTGTTAGTCAGCGAGAATCCCACTTGGATTAATGATGTGACTGTGGGTGTTCGTGTGTCACACTGTAGCTGCCCCTACTGTGCTCTGTGCTCCTCTGGTAGCTAGTGAATATTCTGGCAGTTGACGCTGTTTCTCATTCTCGGCGTGGTTGTGTGCGGTTGTGTGCTGTTGCATGCAGATGCTAACTCCAGTGAAAGCCTTCAGTAAAGCTGCCCCCTTCTCCTTGCTCCATCTGGTTTTGGGGTTGGAGGCAATAAGCTATTGATAAATATTTTATTTTGGAAGAGCCATGGATGGATGTGCTCGGTATATTTCAATATATCAGTACCTGGGGAAAGATACGGAAGAAATAACTATGTTTGTCCAATTTTATAGGCGATAAGAAATAGTTCTGAGAGGTCAAGTGCATTATAAGATAGATCACTCATTTTTTATTTACTTATTTCCTCATTACTTTATTCATTGAGCATTTATTATTTAAATGCTTTGGGCTCTCTCTGTTCATGTCAGTCATCTAGTTCTCCACATCTATCCAAAAACGTTTCACTGATACATTGTTTTTACCTTTAGGCCCTTACCTACAAATACTGCATTTTTTATAACAATAAAATGTATACGATTTTCAGTTTGTGTTGCGGTGATATATTTTGTAAATGTGGAAAAAATGCACACTGGGGTCACGGAAGCAGTCCCCTTTTCTGAATAAGATGTCATCTCCCACCACCCAGTTGATCAATCCACTGACATTGCATTAGATGTAGTGGCTGGCTCCATGTGACTTAGAGGAAGCTTGTGTATGTTTTTCTAAACAGGTGTGTTTAGTTTTGCTTGCGTTAGCTGTTTTGTTTTCCATTGGTTAAGCCACAATAACACCTTTCATCTTATGAGAGGAAGAGGAGAAAACTCTAGAGGCATGTGCTACTAAACTCAATGTAAAAACTAGTTTCTGTGATATAACCTCGTTGAAAACATAATATCATTTGTAAACCTTACAGGAACACATTTGCATTTATTAACAGATTATCAGTGGTTGCAGCATGATGACATAGTTACAGGTGCAAACATTTTATATCTGCATGTCAATTGCTTTCCTAAGGTGAAGTGAGAAGGAATAGAGAAGAGGTTGAATAAAAAACTCTTTTTCTTGCACAGTTAAAGTGATCGAGTGCCTGTATAGCTAAAATTGGCAGTAATGGAAAGGGGCGTGGTCTTATCTGCTTTTTTCTTTATTGTCACCAACAGTAACCTGGCTGGACTACTCAAAACGACCTTTTGCTGCTAGGTTTTTATATTGTCATGTCTAATAATCATTTTCATGTTATGAGGAGCCCAGTCTCACAAGTTTTCGTGAAGTCTTCACGATATACAATGTAATCAAAATACTTTCTGCGATCATGCTTTAGGGCTTTTTTTCGTGCTAGGACAACGCTTCACTACTCTTTGTTTTTTAATGCACACTCCGTAACACCGCCAGTATCAGCGGTAACTGCTGACTGAGGGACAGTAAGAGAGAAATAATGAGTTGATTCCTTATCATTTTTGTTTGCAGAGTGGTTGAAACAGGTTGAAATGCCGTGAGACAGGGAAAGTCCCTAACCCAAACCCTAACCCCAACCTTAACCCTAACCCTAACCCTAACCCTAACCCTAATCCCAACCCTAACCCTATCCCTAACCCTAACCCTAACCCCAACCCTAACCCTAACCCTAACCCTAACCCTATCCCTAACCCTAACCCCAACCCTAACCCTAACCCTAACCCTAACCCTAACCCTAACCCTAACCCAACCCTAACCCTAACAGTCACCAGTTAGCGCTGATACTGGCGGTGTTATGCAGTGCGCATTAAAATACATAGGGTAGTGAAGTGTTGTCCTAGCACGAAAAAAAGCCCTAAAGCATGATCGCAGCATGTAGTTTGATTACATTGTATATCGTGATGGGTGCATGAAAAGTTGTGAGATTGGGTTGCTATCCATTGTAATTTATTTAAATAACGACTATAATTATGCATCAAAGCAGAATCACTGAAACTAAATTGCCCTCAGTTTAATTTAAAATACATTGAAATTTTTATTACAATTTGAAATTGCTCTCAATTTATTTTCAAACACACAAAAACATGCACACACTCAAGGTTCCATCAGTGACTACATAATGTATATATTCATAGTTCTATGCAAAAGTTTTGAGCCAGCCCTTCTTTCTTTATATTTTGCTTTAAAATCACCTTGTTGGTGCAAAACCACTGTTCATGACTGTCAAGCTCTTATTTTAGGCTGAGATACAAGATGCCTAGATAAGTCTTCTAACCACTCAGCATTCAGCACCACCAGTGTACTAATCACTAACCTGTAATCATCTGCACCCTATGTAAGATGTGTGTGAATGTGTGTGTGTGTGTGTGTTACAATCACACTTATTTTGGCAATAATTAATTGGATGTAATATACCATATTATAGTCCTATGTTAATAATAGACACATTTGCATCAAGTCAGCTCAATGCTTTGCTGCTGCTCAAAAGCTTTCCGCCTGTTCAACCAGCTGTAACTTAGAAATGGAAATGAAGATGAATCCTGATGCTGATGGAGCTATGTATTTAACACTGACCGAGCCGCAGCAGACAGACATACCTCTCAGGTTAATTATCTTGTCAATGAACAAACTGATTGTGCCATTCGGGGAACGACCGAGAGTCCTCAGTCCACCATCATTAGATCAGACGCTGCACAGCTCAAATGGACCCTGCATAGCATTAGCCTTTCATTCCAGCACAGGTTGAACTGGGCCCACTCCCTTAATTGCAGTTTAAATATAGCTGTCGTGCTGGGGATGGAGGGATGGATGAATGGATGGATGGATGGATGGAGCAGCATCACAGTTACAACAAACACCTGCCCACAGGGAGAGAAACGTCGGGTGATGGGTTAATTTACTACTCAAGCCAGCAGCTGTTAGGGTCTGACAGCATTTATATTAGAAGAGATGTCTTTAGATTAAATCGGCTTTATTACGTCCCAGACGCAATTTAGCATTGCATTTTAAGGACAGATCCACCACTATATTCAACAAATTCACAAAGGTGCTCCCGTGCAAAAACAAAAAGCAGGTTGTGTGTAACCATCAGCAGCTCTTATGTTTGCATGTATTTGCAATTTAATCTTTTAGAATCTTTAGTTTGATGTGCTTAACTACTGCTGTACATTGTGGTCAATTACAGTAACTGATGAAATCAGTGACATGATCCAGAGCTACTTTTTGTTGGCCTTTAAAGTTGCTGCATTCAAAACATGCATTCAAAACTTAAATAACTCTGAAATCTCAAAAAATTCCTCATTAACCTAGAAAATTAAATACATTATTAACCTAGAAAAGCTGGGCTTTCTGACTATGTATCATATGCAGTGGTGGGTATTGTATATCACACTGAAATCCCAGGTCTGATCCCCATCTGCCGAGTCATCCGTATTGCTTGTCTATTAAATTGCAGTGTGTAGAGATCAATGTTCAGTGGCAAATTTGTTTGCTGTTGTTGCTATTGTTGTGGTTGTCGTTGCTTTGTAGCCAATTGTTCTTTGGTAGAAGGTTTAATACAGGGGTGTCGAACTCCAGTCCTGGATGGCCGTGGTCCAGCACGTTTTGGTGATTTCCCTGGTCAGAAACACCTGGTTCACCTCGCCACTTAATTGTCAGGTTTAGTGAATGTGTTTGAGGAAGAGAACCATCAAACTGTGCTGGACACCGGCCCTCCAGAACCGGAGCTTGACACCCCTAGTTTAATACTCCTTCCAGTAGATACAATCAAAGTAATGATTTAGCCTCAGAGACCCTCCCACACAGCCTTAGGTTCCTGACTGCAGGCACAGACGGTTCAAACGGCACTAATGTATTCTGGTAACTTTTGAAAACCTCAAAAAAATCAGACACCAGACTTTATAGTACTGAGATATTTTTTATTAGTGCTGAAAAACTGTGAGTGTTTCTTGAGGGGAGTGATGATGTTTGAAAAATGCCTGAATTGTGATGTGTCTTTGTACCTCTCTCTAGGTACCAATATGTATCACTGCTAAGTGCATGAACTAAAAACACCTACTGACAGGCACAGTAAAATAAAAGTTTTGAAGCTTCTTTACTATTCAAACACATTCTTCAAACTCAAACACTGTAAAATGTGTGTTATAACTGCTATTACCAAAACGCTGAGTACAGATTATTTGATAATAGTGTAATACATCACCAAGTTGGAGTTGAAAATATCAGTTCCAACTTGTGGCCACTCCAGTCTGTAGTGATGTGGCCTCCAAGGCCTAGAATCCACCTACTGTGGTCGATTTACTGCACCGTACTGCCTTCAACATTTTCAATACTGGCAGATTTACATTGTATATAGACTGTGGAAGATGTCTTCTATTCCTAATCTCCTACTTTAACATAGATGTAAGGGTGATCTTTGTGTGAGCATTTATGATTAAAGCAATCACACCCTCAGGGGAGCACTGCCCTCGAAATAAGCCTCATTATGTTTTTATTCCCTGTGTCACAAGTCTTTGTGTTTACTCATTCTTTCTTTGCCACCAGCACCAATGCCACAGCTTCCAGTTTCTTGGGAGGCCCAGACATAAATCAAGCACTGCAAACATGACACGACAAAGTATGCCATGAAGTCACACAGAACAAGATGCTAAATCACTCTTATTTCGGTCCACAATGGAAAAATTAGGCATGCACAAGCAAAATGTCTATTTCTCCACACTTTGTCCTTGAAAATCAAGAATGCACGATGGATGAAGAATATGAAGTAGGCCCATTAAAAAAAAGAAAGTAAGAAAAAGAAAGCAAGCGAGGAAAAAAAAGCACCGTGTATAGCATTCTGGAAGGTTACCTGAGTAAATCCACTTTCCACAGCCATACATCTCACTTAGCATCTAATCAAGAGCAAAATATATATTGTAATTATGGTAATTTTTCTTTTCCTGCTCCATAAAATCCATCAAACATCAAACACTAGCTCAGGCATCTCTTAGCCATGCCTGACCTTGACAGCTGCCTGGTAAGGCTACATGTTTTCAGTGAGAATCCAGCCGCTCCTCCATTAGAAGCACTCATTTCTTGTCTACACATTCGTGCCCAGAACGCGGTGGCCCCTATGGAAGCTCTGAACGGCCCTGCTAATGAGTAGATGATGTGCGGATAGAGAGACCTTGAGCTGCCTGATCTCATAGTCCTCAGTCCCCACTCCCACCAGCACCCCCCTCATGCAGGTGCTCCGTTCGCAGCTCCCAGCGCTCCTTAGCCGCTGATTTCTCTAATGAATGAAGAGGAACACCTGAAATGAGATTTTTCCCGCGCCACTCTCCTTCTCCCTGTCACTTAAATGCAGCCGTGCATTCATTCATCTTCCTGTTGTCTCCTTGTCTTTAATTTCTCCCTCATTTCTTGGTCAGTTTCCTTTTCTGCAAGCCCTAATTTGACAGTGAAAATGTGTGTATTACAATAATCAGCAGTGTGTTGCACATTTCAGCTAGCAAGCTATCAATCGCAGAGTAGGTCAAATGCACTCCATGCCAGTTTTTTGAGAAAAGAAAATGGCACAGAGTATGTTAATGGTGCTGAAACTGTGCTCAGTTGTCCAAATCTGTATATGGTCTAAAAGGTTCTGTCACATATTCCCCTTTCTCCCAAATGAGGGCAGGTACATGGGCAGACTTCCATTGTCTTTAACTTGCTTTTATTTATAACAAAACAAACAGGCACGAGGGCCAGAAAACTAAACTCAAAACAAAAATAGTAGGGAAAACACAAACCAGCATAGGATGACCGTCACTAAAGTCCACCACAAATGAACCTAAATAAACTCCAAAACTCAAATAACTAATCAACACAAACATCTCATACTCAGAGCACACCAACAGCTGAAACATGTTACAAACAAACTCAAGCCCGGCGTGCTCAGGATATCGGAATAAAAAACCCCAACACCCAAAACCAAACCTAAACAAAGGGCAGCCTCTAGCGGCCGCTGACGGGACCTGACAGGTACTGTCATCTTCAGAACTTTTATATTTCACAATATTTCACAGTTCTGTGCTGTCACTCATTTCCACTGCATAGATCATAAGACTGATTTCTTTGTCTTACATTCATTGTGTAAAAGAATAATACATTACTCCTGTCGTCTAGCAGTAGTAAACCAAGATGAGTGAACTTGTGGCATAACTTTGAGGGCCACACCAATAGCAACCAACATCCCAGCAACCCAGAACCCAAACCTATACCCCCTCTAAAGGAAGTAACATTTAGAATGAATAAATAAATTGAAATTTGAATTAATAAATAAACAGAATCCCATTGGGGCTTGTGGAAATTAACATTATGGTGGTCTTGGCTGAAAAACGGTTTACTGACATGGACAGATGAAACATGTTTATGATTTTATCATTAGCATTTTGGTTATTGGGTTAAACTAAACTAAAGTGAAAGAAGGTAAAAAAAAACACAACTGAAGACTGGGTGGGTCTAAACAGCTTAACATTTTCAGTATTTTCTAAAGATATGTTATAGATAATTAACAAATGGTTTAAAGACACCTGATTTGGGAAAACACAAAACTGTGCAGAACAACAGAGTAGAAGGAACAGAGTCTAGACATTGCTTTATGTCATTCAGCTCTCATACTGTCATCTGTTCATGTACTTCAGTCCTCCACACCCCTGGATTGTTCCAAAAGCAACAAGCTTTTACAGAATAACAGCAAGCACATTGGTATCACACTGCATCACTTCTCAGCAGAGAGGGAGAAGAAGTGGTTGTCTTGAAAGGAAACTCTGACAGCTATAAGAAAGAGAGAGCAGAGAGAGTATTTGGAGTCCACTTGAAACTCTCAGATGTGCTGGTGGCTAAGGGTGCTGGTGTTTTCTTTAGAACAAGACAAGGACGGTGGTAACAGAGCACTTGCCCAGCCTCACTCCCACTGCACTTAGACTTGTACTGCTCTCTGCCCTTTCGCTTGCCTGACACTACAAGAAGCAACATCATTTAAAACCATGGAATTTAAGATCGATAATCCATATTGGTGAGTAGTATACACTGTAAATTACATGAATGTAGAATCACAGTAAAGTACAGGCAACAAGTTGCATGACTTTACCTAAATTACACGATGAACTACTTCAATAGTTTATTGTACAATAAAGCAAGAAGCTTTAAAGCAATAATGGATTTTGCTAATACTAAACCCTGAAGAAGCAAATGTTTTTTGCTTTCTTGAATTTAAAATCAATAATCCACATATATTGGTGAGTAGTATGCACAGTAAAATACATGACTTTAAAATTACAATAAAGTACAGGCAATAAGTTAATAAGTAATTCTATGACAAACTGCTTCAATAATGGATTTTTCTGATATTGACCTTTGATATCATCTGGCTTTATTGTCAACCAATATATTGATTTCAATATGTTCATTTCACAGTAAACTGAACAGACTATACACCACACTGACTATAGATTACACTACAATGGTGTGACTATTTTTCAACCCTGTCATCATATTTGCGGCTAATATGCTACAATTAATATATCACAGTATAACAGTGTGTTGTTTCAAAGTGATCTATCCTGAGCACACTGTATTTATTATTTGTATTGGTTTATTAGTTTACTCACACTTGCTTTGGGAAAGAGAATAACTGATTTTTCTGTCATAAAAGTTCACATCTGGGTTTAAGCAAACAATATTTGTTTTTAGAGTGAATGAGCCTGTGCCCGGCAGAAACCCACTCCCACCCACGCTGATCAATAGCGTCACAACTATGATTCACATGCGTCATTACTAGCAACAAAATAAATAAGTAAACTACCAGCACAAGCCTTAAGTGGAAACATAATTAGCTCTGTTCAGCTTTCAGCTGTTCCTGATTATGAGAGAACACAAAAACAGGAAGGCACTTATATATTTCTCATATAACATTTACTGGCAAAAATGTCAAGCTGGTTGTTGTTGCTGAGCCACAAACACAAACAAATACATAAACTAAACTAAAAGTCTCACCAGTCCCATGGCTGCAAAATCAGACCAGACACACCCATCAGCTATAAACCACCTGCTTAATATTGCTTAGGTCGTGTCATCAAAACAGCTCTGACTCATCAAGGCAAAGACTCCACACAACCTTAAAAGGTGTGCTCTGGTATCTGGGCCAAGACATTAACAGCAGATCCTGTAAACCGCAGGGTAGGGGCTTCATGGAATGGGTTAGTTTGTCCAGCACATCCCACAGATGCTCTATATGATTGAGATCTGGGGAATCTGGACACCTTGAACTCTTTGTCATGATCCTTAAACTATTCCTGAGCAATGTTTGCAGCATGGTAGGGTGCACTGTCCTGCTGAAAGAGACAGCTGCCATCAGGGTATACCACTGCCATGAAATAGGGATCTGCCACATATTGAATATGCTGAATTTAGTAAGTGTAAGTATGTGAAAAAAATTAGCCCAATCATTACAGGTAAAGTAAAGGGGCATTTGGCAGATGTCCTTTTCCAGAGTGCCTTACAATCATTAGTTACAAGGACAGTCCTCCTGAAGCAACTGAGAGTTGAGCGTCTTGCTCAGGGACACAGTGGTAGAAAGCAGGGGGTTGCAACCTGCAACTTTGTGGTCATCGAGTTCACAGGCAAGTGTTTTACCCACTAGAATTAGAAATGATTCAATCATTAGAAATGCATTTAGTTAAGAAATTAAGACCTCTTTTCTGGGTGAGTGTGTAGTGCAGTTTTGGTGGATAATGGCAGCCCCTCTATCTAAGAAAACAGAAGTAAATGTTCACTCAATCCAGCCCTCATAAAAAGAAGAGTGGCTTGCTGGTGAGGGTGTTGTCCCTGCAATTGCAAGGTTGTGGGGTCAAATCCCAGGACTGCCAGCGGCACCACTGAGGTTCCCCTGAGCAAGATACTGTAATCACACACTGTTCCTTGGGCACTGTGTTCCTGGCTTCACTTGGGTGAATGTGTTAAATGCAATTTTGTGCCGTTCACACTGTGCGCTATGCTGTGGTATTTTCACGTGTGCCAATAGGCCCCCCTCCACAGTCAATGTTTTTCAGAAGGGCTATTCTGTGTGTACTTTAGGAATATGTTGTTTCCCGAGCATCGAGTTTGGGACAAAGCACAGTCTTTCAAAGATCAGGCTGAATCTGTGAGATGTGCCATGTCCAGTTATTGGAAACAAACAACAACCCTCAAAATCTTTGCCACAACTAGGAACATACAACAAAATGATACTGCAAAATGTAGAAAGTCTTTCACTTATGGTCAATATGTTCTGCAGCTCAGAGGTTCTGTTTGAAGGCTTAGCAAACAAAGAGACAATCAAATCAAGAGGGTGCCTCAGATGTGATATGAAACAACACATGTGTCTCCAGGCAGTGGGATTTCCAGTGTCTCTGTTGCATTTATTTAATAAATTAAAAATATGTGATCTAACAACGCTGAAACTCTATAGATTTTTGTGCTTGACTCACAGCCTGTTTTTTTTAAACAAACAAATGAATAGAAATAGTCCAGTCAGTTTGATTTCCCTCTAATAAACTGTAGTGTAAAATCATTTACAATAAGTGATTACTATATTATACAGTTACAACGGTTTACTATATTTCTAAATGCAGTTAATTAGAGTAAACACCCCTGAATTTCTGATGTACAGCTCATATGCACTCTGGCATTAAGCATTCATTAATTTAGCATCTCCAATTTACTTGACATACATGTCAGTGGAATATGGAGAAAGAAGCTGGGAGACATGTTAATGTGTAAGTGTAAAACTGATTGAAATATATCTTTGAAGTATGAATAATAAACACAAACAAAAACAAAAACACAAGTTAAAACAGAAATAAGATGTGAAATGTAGATAAAAATAAAAGCATGTGAAAAAAAAAGCCAAGTAAACCACAAACAATGGTGAGAAGCTTGACCCCCATCATTATAATGTTCAGAGACAGGCTGCTCAAAACTGCACAAATTAATGCTCACTTTCCCAATTGCCAATATTAATGCGGTACAGTCCAACGTTTTACTTTATTTGACATACAGCCGAATACAACAGTGTTTCCAGTACTCTGATTAACAAAAAACATTAATAAGCACTAGCTGATACAAACTGCATCGAAGAAACACAGTGCTGCCAACAATAAAAACAACCTTAAGCATCGTTAATAACAAAATTTGTCTCACTGACACCTGGAATGTGAAAACATTGTCTTTTTGGTAATGACAGCTAGTTCCCTACTCTTTGAATGACTAATCAACTAGTAAAAAACAATAGATGTGCAACCCCTACTATAGAGTGAGAACGATGAGTTCCATCTGATGCTACTCATCGTGTGTCAATTCACAGTAATATGGATCTGAGGAAAAGAGGAATCATGTAATTATCAGAAACAAACACGAATAAAACAGAGCTCCCTGAGCATTCCAGAATTTCATTTTGTTCATGTTAACTACATTTTTGTAACTACATGAAAGTACAGTGTAACAGTATGAATTATCTTGCAATATTGAGTAACAGCAGCACTTCAACTAAATGTCATTTTTAACACAACACATCAAAACACAGTCTGTTGGCTGGTGTTAACCAGGGTCTTCCCTGCCTTTTATGGCATCATGGTTTTGGGAATTTTCCTCAAAAAGGGCTGTGAATCTCTAAGACATATTTCCAGATAAACCCCTTTTTCCTCCTACCACTTTGACACTGACATGCACACACAGAACCCTTTGTCCTGCTCTGATGTTATTAAATGCTGAGGCCATACTTTGCCATGGGATGTGCCACTAACAGCCATATTTATTGTGCCAGCTAAATTACAGCCTTGCGGTGCAGTCATCCTTTACTTAGACATACTCCCATCATGCTGTAGAGACCTGAGCTATGCTTCACACATCCACCCAACCACTCATCCATCCATCTATCCATCCATCCATCCATCCCTTCATCTACATTTATATCAGAGCTGTCAAATGAAAAACATGAAAAACAAAATCAAAATATCCATCCATCCATCCATCCATGGTCCCATCCATCCATCCATCCATCCATCCACATCCATATATCCATTCATCCATCCGTCCATCCATCTTTTAATCCATCCACATACATATCAGTCAAATTAAAAATAAGAAAAATATTACATTATGTAGTAATTGATCACAATACTTTCTTCTCATGATATGATATCACAGCATATGATGAGTAATCAGTAATCAGCCTGGTTTTCTTTGCTCAAGTTTATCTATGAAGATTTGCGAAATAAGCTGCATCCAGATGTATTTATTGATTTCAATAATTCAGTAATCATGTGAATTACCACTGAGTGAAGATCCAGATTTCTTCACTGATATGAAGTGAAAGCAATATTAGTGTTACGGGCGAGAGGGAAAGGGATGACGCACACGTACCAACTTAAAGGCAAAACAAGGGTTTAATGAAATAAAGAC
>JBBPCX010000147.1:19586360-19596998 GCA_037974365.1 Hydrocynus forskahlii | reverse complement strand
GGACACAGGCAAACCAAAAACAGGCAAACAGGAACAAAAAACCAGGAAAACACCACCACCAGACACCACCGTGACAAGAACCTTGAAGGCTGTGAAAAACATTTACACAGGGGTTCTAATTAAAGGGCAAAAGGACATTCCACAGTTTAAAAAAATCTTCACAATTAAAGTCTTCAATTCATATACTGTGTATGCATATATAAAACTTGTCAAAATAGTCAAACTGGCTATAAACTTTTGGTTTTGGGTCTAAAATACATTTATATAATCTTGATAAGGCTAAAGCTCATAGCCAAATCACCTCCTCAAACCACACTGAATGACTTTATTTACCTGTTTCACCTGTAAAAATGTCCATTACATCGTATAGATTTGCTTCTACAGTTTTACGCTGAAACTAATGATCTCAAATAAACTTGCTTGTGTGGTTTCTGACATTGCGCAAAATGAACAAAAACAGGACAAAAGTGAGAACAAAATTTAAGCAGCAAGCTTAGTTTCTAATGTTTCATGCTGCCTTGACATTTTAAGATCACCTGTAATAATAATATTAATAATTAAAAGTTCGGTTAAGTTCAGTTCAGTTTTTAAAGTTAATTACCAGTGTCTTCTCAGCGATGCTGCTGGTGCTACTGTTCGATTATGTTATGCATTTTTATTCATACAGTGTCAGAAACCACATAAGCAAATCTATTAATGATTACTTAACTACTAAATGCAGACTTAAGCAAGTGTGTGATGAAATTCACATGTATATTGTCAGCAATAAACTGGTGGCTGTAAGCTTTTCTTACTTGTTAACCCTTAGAACACAAGCAGCAGTGCAACAAATGGCAAGTTCCCCCAGTTTGTGTTGATGCTCAAGGTGTCAGATGTCATGCTGAGCTTTGTTTGGTGTTCCTGTTTCACATAGAACCGATGTTATTGTAATTTACAAACGTAATAATAATAACCGCCACTGGGATTCTAAAAATGAAGTCCCATAAGAAACAATAATGCCTAAATTTCTGTTTTTTTAGGTCTTAGAAACAAACACAAGAAAAAACACAAGATCTATGAACCCAGGAGAACTTTCAGGATAGTTTCATCCCACAAGTGGGTGGGGAAAACCTGCAGAGGGAGGGGGTCCAGGGAGCGGCCGAGGGGCGGTGTGCCAAGCAAAAGACCAGCTAACGGCAAGCGTGTAGGGGGGCAAACACCTATTTTAGACTGTTTTACACTGTGTCTATTTGTTAAAATCAGACTTTACTGATAAAGTTAAGAGTTCTAAAGGTTAATTAGTGTTAAACTAATGAAGTAAACTTCAGTCCATACTTCAGCAAGACCATGTTGAATGACTACGTTTGAGTTAAATAAAAATGTGTTTTGTGTGTTTCTGTATTTGTTACCTTGCCATTTTGTCTCAGTGTTTCATTCAGATAGATTATTTATACTGCGTACACAAACAGAACACTCTGAAAGTTTGTTCTGCGCCAAGATTCTTTCCTCTCCCTTAAGGAAAAACATTCAAAGCTTGGGAAGCTTGCATCTTTGTCTCTACCGCTGTTGTATTCAGGTCATGTCAGAGGAAGAATTACTTTTACAATCAGCAGAGCATGAGGCCATCACCGGCAGCAAACTCAGATCACTCTGGGAGAGAGGAAAGCATACATGCCGGACCAATAATACATTAGATCCCAACACATGATTGACAGGAATCCCTCCATTCCAGGTTGGAAATGTTCATGCCACTGCTAGCCAACTGCCTGCTGGCTACATGTCAGAAATGACACAAACTGACACGATTGCACACTTCTCTCCTTATCTTCACCTTGACAAAACTGCCTGACAATGTCTACATAAAGCAAAAAGGCTTATAGCAGAGGGAGCATGCAACAACTCGCTCTCCCTCTCTTTCGCTCTCCCTTTCCATTCCTCTGTCTGGCTGTGGGTCTCCTGGGCCCTGGTGTCATAGCGCAGAGTCAGATGGAGCTTTGGCTTGGCAAAGCCGGCCCAGCGCACCTCAGAGACAGTCATTAGCTGCTGGATCGGGGCCACACTGCGCAGAGGTGCTGACTTACAGTGCTCAAAGCCATCTCAAACTCACAAAAAAAAAAGAGCGAGACATAGAGAAAGAAATTGCTCTGCATTTACACCCACAACAGTAACTGCCATGTCACCCACTCCTCTCTCCAGTTCCGCCATGCAGTTCATAGCATTCGCTGGTAGAGAAACTTTTTTTAGTAGGTCAACCTGTAAAGACAGCAGATGAAAATTTCCATGGAGAGTAAGTTCTACCAAAGGACCGTTATTAATAAGCACACCTTTCAGGAAAAAAGAAGGAGAACACACAAGAATACAGAAAATCTATAATTAGGTGGAATTATTAATCTCCTTGCCTATTCATATTACAAGGGGAAAAAGAAACTAAATGTGCTGTACATTTATTACAAAGTAAGAAAAATGCAAATTGCTAAAAATGGAGAAAAGATTGCTCACGTGGATGCCGTATCACTTCTAAACTTTCCTAGACAGTGAAGTTAAGAAGTAGCAAACTTTGTTACACTCTAAAAAAAAATACATGTGCCACAATAAAAGTGTTCTTTAAGGGATCCCATCGACGGAGCATTTTAGGTCTCTAAGAACCTAAAGTTACCCATTACAGTCACTCCTGAACCCACCACAGCACACAATGTGAACAATTTGAAATTCTTTCTCTGTATTTAACCCATTCACCAAGTGAGGCAGTGGGCTGCCACCAACAGGGTGCCCAGGGTGTTGGGACAGTACCTCAAGTGAACTTCAGTGGTGCTACTAGCAGTCCTGGGACTTGAACCCACAACCTTCTGATCGCAAGGGCAACTCCCTAACCATCAGGCCACCAGCCACTCTCCAGACCACAAGCTGCCCGAAATGAGACATGAGTGTGTGAGGAACCTTTTAAAGGTATGCTTAACCTTTATATCATGTTGTGGTTCTTTAATCTTTTAAAAGGTTCTTCACACTCACACAATAGTTCTGTTAAGAACCTATCCATTATCTGAGCCACTTATCTTTAACCAGAGAGAATATGCAAACTCCACCCAGAAAGGACCCTCGTTCACCCTGGCCAGGGTTCAACACTTGGACCTTGAGGTCACTTCAAATAATTAACAGAATATTAAGCACAGATTTTTGTTCTGTTAAATTACTACTAACAGTCCAGTTCAGTTTTTCACTTTTTAAAGTAGGAATTCCAGGAGCACCAGTGTTTTTCTAGCGTTTCGTCTTGCTGTGAGGAGACAGCGCTACACACTGTGCTGCCTTGTCGTTCTTTTTAAAGAACCGTCCATTAAAAAGTTCTGGCAACCTGCAATTTACTTGAGTTTCCTATCATCCCTTTAACAAAAAAAGAGAATGTCACAATGAGGATGAAACAGGAACGTACCTTGCCGGTAGTTCATCCACTTGCAGCATGTTGGATGAATCCAAGTGCAGACAGACACAAAAGAGTTGGTAGAACATGCACTTTGATTGAAGATTCCCACCGGAATCCACGTTCACAACACACACACAGTAAGTATAAAACAGACGTGAGTACTCATGGAATCCAGAGTTGAACAGGAGGGTGATGAGAGTAGAGACTCAATGACTGAGCAAAGACACACTACCAACTTACTGTTTATATACCCTGTGACACGTGTCACTTTCCCATGCGCGTCACATGACTGGTGTGTGTGATAGTGCCCCCCCCAGGACCCTCACCAGAGGGACCTGGCTGGGAGGATACCCGACGACGGTAGGATGAGAGATGGATCCAGGATGAACTGACTGGGAACCCAAGACCATTCCTCCGGGCCATAGCCCTCCTAGTCAACTAAGTACTGAGTGCCACAACCACGCCATCGTGAGTCGAGGATCTGCTGGACGGTATACACTGGACCACCGTCAATGATTCGAGGTGGAGGAGGGTCCGGAGCAACAGGAACCAGGGGTGAGGTGGTGAAGTGCTTCAGCTGGGAGACGTGGAAGACGGGGTAAATCCAGAGGGAGGCAAGCAGCTGGAGCCGGAAGGTGCCAGGGTTAATTCTGTGGGTGATCCGATAGAGTCCGATGAAGCAAGGGGAGAGCTTCTTGGATTCCGTGTGCAGGTGCAGGTGCAGGTTGCATGTAGAAAGCCAGACCCTGTCACCGACATGGAACAACCATCCCGGGCGATGTTGAAGGGTGTAGCATGCGTTGGTCTGCCGGATGGCATCGCAGGCTTGCTGCCAGAGCCACCGACACCTGCGGACCGACAGTACATCAACCTCCGGGTCTTGATGTTCAAACGTTTGAGGTTGCATACCTCGAAAGGGCTGAGACCAGTTGTTGGTTGGTCCTCTCCATCTGACCGTTGGCCTGAGGGTGATAACCAGAAGATAGACTACATGTAGACTTGATCAGACAGCAGAAGGCCTTCCAGAACTTGGCTGTGAACTGGAGCCCTCTGTCCGAGAGGCTGTCCCTGGGGAACCCACGCAAGCAGACTACGTGCTCTATGATTATCTCTGCAGTGGCTTTGGCTGTGGGGAGTCCAGGGAGAGCCACCAGGTGCACAGCTTTGGAGAATCGATCCACGATAGTGAGGATGGTATCTGGCAGCCCGATGATGAAATCCAGCGTGATGTGCGACCTGGGATGGCAAGCAACCAGAAGTGGCTGAAGATCCCCTGAGCTGGACTGATTGGGAGTCTTGGCCCTGGCGTACACCGCACAGGCCTGGGTGAACTCCTTGACATTGGCTGCCATCTTGGGCCACCAAAAGGCATGTTGGAGCAGCGAGAGGGTGTGTTGGAAGCCAGGTGACCCACAATGGCTGACGAATGTGCCCACTGGAGTGTGTCTGATCGTAGACCAGTGGGGATGAAGAGTCGTCCAGGTGGAGTGCCTGCCATGGGGGCTCCAAGGCCTGACCCTGGTGGACCCTGGAGCCAGTGATGCCATTCTTCCAGAGCCCACTTGATGGCCAACAGCTCGTGGTCCCCTACCCCGTATCGCTGCTGAGTGGGATTAAACTTTCTGGAAAAGAAACTACACGGATGTAGTTTCTGGTCTAGACCTTGTTGGGAGAGAACAGCTCCTACGCCCCCATCGGAGGCATCCACCTCCACAACAAACAGCTTGGGAAAGTCCAGGTGCTGAAGAATGGGTGCAGATGTGAACTGGTGACAGAGGCGGTGAAAGGCTTCGGTGGCTTCAGGGTTGAGATGAAATGATGTTCGGGTGGGTCTGGTGAGGGCAGTAAGAGGTGCTGTGATCGAACTGAAGCCCCAAATAAAGTGTCTATAAACGTTTGCAAACCCCAGAAAATGCTGAAGCTGCTTAAAATTTAGATAGAGGCTAATTACGCCTCCAGCTTCTAGGGATCCATGGCCACACCCTAAGGGGAGATGACAAACTCAAGAAATGTGGTGGAGCGCTGGTTGAATGCACATTTCTCCAACTTGCAGAACAGTCGATGGGCCAGCAACCTTCTTAACACTGCCCGGACATGCTGGGTATGTTCTTCCTTGGTCTTTGAATATATCTGGATGTCATCTAGATAGGCGAAGCACCAGCGGTCCAGCATGTCCAGCAGGGTCCAGGGTCATGACCTTATTGCATAGGTCTGCGACGTCCTGCTTGAGATTAGCAATCTCCACATCCTGCCAATTAACCAGGTCAACCAACACAAACCAGTCCGCTGGGTTCACTACAAATGGTTCAGTCATTCTGTCACAATTACAATGAAACAGGAACATATCTTGCCAGTAGTTCGCCCACTTGTAGCACGTTGTAGCAAGTGCAGACAGACGGGAGAGGGTTAGTAGAACACGCACTTTGATCGGTGAACGCTCACCGGAATCCACGTTCACAACACACACACAGTAGGTATAAAACAAACGTGAGTACTCACGAAATCCAGAGTTGACAGGAGGGCAAGGAGACTAGAGACTCAATGGCTGAGCAAAGACACACTACCAACGTCCTGTTTATATACCCTGTGATGTGTGTCACTTCCTCTTTCCCATGCGCATCACATGACTGGTGTATGACAGAGAATTTCATATACATGTGTATACACGTGAGAAAATGTGTCATGAAAAACATGCTGAAACCACTTAATATTACATATGCTTCTTGCAACTTTTCTGTAAGGAATTTTTCTGAAAGAATGACCTCTACCTTCTGCTCGCTATATTTCAAAACAGATACATTTCAGGTATATCTTAAGGTGATTTCCACAACAGATAAAAAAGCTTTTTCTGCACTTTAATGTACTCTTGCAACATCTGGTTTTCCATTTTTTTGCCTCATTTTGTGCCTTTTTGTTATGATTAAGCAATGGAACACAAAGGAAGTTTTTCATTTTTAGGCCGTAGATGATCACAGTGCTGCTGTTGTTTGTAATATTGCATATCCTCATGTGTTACATCGCTTCTATACAGTTCTACAAGATAAAAGAAAAGGTAAAGCAAATAAGCCCTGAATGTTGTGTGAAATGCACTGTAATTTTGGCGAGCATTTTGCATCATGGTTGTGGTATGAAACGATGGGATTGTCAAGTTCATCTGGGCTTTTTTAGTTTTTACCTGATTTAAATTAATGTCATTTTGTTCCTGCCAGTTCCCAGCCCATCTTGTTTGCTGAACTGTATTCTGTTGGTTTCAGCCCAGCTTCTGTGCGTACGTGCCTGCATCCAACAATAAGGGTAGCATGAAGCTTCTGCTGTAAAGAAATAAAAACAGAAGCACACACGGAATGTTCCACTTTTATATGCTCATATTCTTATGGTTAATGTGGACACGTACATGTCAATCTATCACTCTGAATGGATAAACATTAGGCCTAACAAAAAGTTAAACAAGTTTCAAATTTGACAAATGTGACTACACATAGGCAACACAAACGCAATTAACCTTTTGCTGTATTTATTTTCAGATGTCATTTTCAAAAGCAATCGATTTGTGTACCTACATCTGCAGTATCATATACACCAAAAAGAAGGAAAACCACTGTGCCTCTGTCAATGCTATTACAGGAGATTCTTTCTTCATCAGTTTAATAATTTGCCGAGAACATATTTTTCAACACTGTGAAACACGACTCTCATGAAACATCACAAGCTTCTTGAGTGCTCTTAGTGCCGTTTTGTAAAGTCTGTTTAACACTGATGAGTTAGTTAGTTAGTTAGTTTGTTAGTTATTAAGTCCATGGGCTGCATTTGAAAAATTCTTTTAGGAACTGTTTTTGCTGAATACGAATTGTTTATAGTTCTTCTACTTCTGCTCCTAGACAAAGAACATTTGTTCTTGTGTTCCACCTTTCTGTTTCAATGAGCCCACCTCATTTATTTCAACTGTAAGTAAATAAGCATGTTTTCTTGGGTCATTTGACATCCAATGACAGTTTTCACCATAGAAACATGAGTCTCCTTACAGTTGCTTTGTTCCTAGGGGTGATCTGTGTTTGGTTCTGTGACTCAGAAGAGTTTGTTTAACCTAAGGGAGATCAGAAAGCCAGTGGAAGGTATCACAAACTGCCCCCCACCACACCCCCATGAGCCTAATCAAAGCGAGTCTCACTTTGGACATCACTGCCAGCCCGGTAAATAAGCAATGACAAGTGTGATATTCATCTTGAAGGACAAACCTTTGCTCCCAACACATAAACGCTTCACACACGTACACATCTCTGCCGCAACACCGCCCAATGACAGAGTTTGGGTCCAATAATCCATGACAATACATCTTCATTGTCAACACAGATGCACTTAACACTACACTGGAACTCTGCTGCAATCTAGTGTGGGTATTGTGCCACTTGTGGAGATTTCTCCAACCAGCTCAACATCTGAAAACGAATTATGTCCAGTCTTTGGGGAGAAGCAGCCCGTGAAGATAGCTTGCATCATTTCATATTTCTCCTTCATTTGCTCCTTGTCAGTCTTTGTACGCTCGAGTGTTGTTCACTATGCATGCATATAATGGGAATACTGTATCCACTGTGTGGTTCTGGCATGTAAAACGTCTCACATTTTCTGTCTTATATATCTCTTATGATGTGGCATTTCATGTCATGTCCTTGCATCAGTTCATTAAGCTCAGTTATGAACACTGGTAATATGTAAACCTCCAAGCCAATATTGCTGAAAGACACTACAACATTATGATGCAAATTTTGCAACACTATTATTCTCATCAAAATATCCTGATAACACAAAGGAAAATCTTTGGAACATCTTTGAACAGACAAAGTTTCACATTTTATTTTTAACACTTTACCAGTACATGCACCAATTCAGTGAAGCTCCTATTGTATTGTACTCAAACAATAATAAAAAAACAAACTTTATACATGACAAAATATGTGTATAACATTATGATGTATTGTTGCTGTATGCATTGTAAAGAAATTTTAAATAATACAGAAGAAATACACGACCAATAAACACAACAATACAATAATATAAATATATAATCTAGATATTAAACTGAATAACTAATGACACAATGCACTGAGAGCACTACTGTGCAGCTATTCAAACACAGCAAGAATGATAGTGGGCAAAAAAGTAAATGTACAGTTCTATAAATGAACAATTCTGAATCACAACATTGGTGATAGAATATCCGAATAACCAAAATATCCGAAGTCTTAAATCACTCTGAAAGTTAACAGAAAGGTATTCCATTAAATGATTATAGATATACTTGTATGTGCTATTCTTTATGGTAATTGTGATAAACTTTTAGCTCAAAATACCTTTTTTAAAGTACATTCATGCACATGCATTTTTTTTGTTTCTATTATACATTTATGAACATTGTATATATAAAATTGGACACATGTGAGTCTTGAATAGTCTGCTGTATTCATTGTGACCCCTGGTGATCAGTTAGGGGACAATGCCTTTTCAAATTCTCTCAAATGCACTTCTTTTCATCAAGAGCACTCCTTTACCTTGTACAATGCACTTTTAAACCATTAATTCTCCTCATCACCACAAACAGCAACAGCTGGCCAATCAACTTTGAGAATGAGCCTGAAGGCCTCTTAGTTGGTGGTTTGTGTTCTGCAAGGATAAACTCCAAAAGCCAGTGTTCCAAAGCTTCAGAGAGACTCTGTTATACACAACTATGCAATACTGCACAAAATACAACCAGTTCATTGTTACTATCCACTAAACACTACACTGGAACTCTGCTAGTGTGGGTATTGTGCCACTTGTGGAGATTTCATTTCTCCAACCAGCTCAACATCTGAAGACGAATTATGTCCAGTCTTTGGGGAGAAGCAGCCCGTGAAGATAGCTTGCATCATTTCATATTTCTCCTTCATTTGCTCCTTGTCAGTCTTTGTATGCTCGAGTGTTGTTCACTATGCATGCATGTAATACTGTATCCACTATGTGGCTCTGGCATGTAAAACGTCTCACATTTTCTGTCTTATATATCTCTTATGATGTGGCATTTCATGTCAAGTCCATGCATCAGTTCATTAAGCTATCAACTTCAGCCAATCAACTTTGAGAATAAGCCTGAAGGCCTCTTAGTTGGTGGTTTGTGTTCTGCAAGGATAAACTCCAAAAACCAATGTTCCAAAGCTTCAGAGAGACTCTGTTATACACTACTATGCAGTACTGCACAAAATACAACCAGTTCATTGTTACTATCCACATTGTTACTCTCCAGCTAATAAACCTGATATAATTAATATTTCTGGGCATTTACTGACTGGAATACAACACCTTACCTGGACCAAACTCATATATTACCTGGACCAAACTCATACAGTTGTGCTCATAAGTTTACATACCCCGGCAGAATGTATGATTTCTTAACCATTTTACAAAAGAATTGTCAAACGATCTGCGGGAAAAGGTAGTTGAACTCTATAAAACAGGAAAGGGATGTAAAAATATATCAAAGGAATCAGCAGTTTTCAAACTCTAATTAAGAAGTGGAAAATTAGGGGTGCTGTTGAAACTAAATAATGGTCAGGTAGACCAACTAAAATTTCAGCCCCAGCTGCCAGGAAAATTGTTCGGGATGCAAAGAAAAACCCACAAATAACTTCAGGTGAAATACAGGACTCTCTGAAAACATGTGGTGTGGCTGTTTCAAGATGCACAGTAAGGAGGCACTTGAAGAAAGATGAGCTGCATGGTCGAGTTGCCAGAAGAAAGCCATTACTACACAAATGCCACAAAGTATCCCGCTTACAATATGTCAAACAGCACAGAGACAAGCCTCAAAACTTCTGGCACGAAGTCATTTGGAGTGATGAGACTAAAATTGAACTTTATGGCCACAACCATAAAGGCTACATTTAGAGAGGAGTCAACAAGGCATATGGTGAAAGGTACACCATTCCTACTGTGAAACACGGTGGTGGATTGCTGATGTTTTGGGGATGTGTGAGCTACAATGGCACAGGAAATTTGGTCAGACTTGATGGCAAGATGAATGCAGTAAGTTATCAAAAAAATATTTGCACTCCTCAGCCGGGAAGCTGTGCATGGGACGTACTTGGACATTTCAACATGACAATGATCCAAAACACAAGGCTAAGCTGACCTGTCATTGGCTACAGCAAAATAAAGTGAAGGTTCTGGTGTGGCCATCTCAGTCTCCTGACCTCAATATCATTGAGCCA
>JBBPCX010000147.1:19562504-19580093 GCA_037974365.1 Hydrocynus forskahlii | reverse complement strand
TGAAAGAAAAGTTTTTGTGTTATCATTCATATTCTCTGAAAAATGGTTAATAAATCATAAATTCTGCCAGGGTATGTGAACATGTGAGCACAACTGTATATATTAGACCCTGTAAACTAATCCCACAAATGTAATATAAACCTAAGAGCTATTCACTGTGTGCTTTGGGCCTACTGAGGGGTACTGTAGCTAGAAAAAAGTCTTAAATATTTGAAATAATGCACCGTATGTTTCTTTTCAGAAAATAGCAGATGTCCTAATTTTCCCATTCTATTTGTGAAAACACAGTACAGAGCCAGTCTTCACTACTCCAACCAGGGAATTCCACAGAAAATACAGAAAATAACAGAAAATACAGTTGAAGAATTCATTATTTAATCTTTTTTGCACAACCTGCAACCTGTTTCCCTCAAATATTTCTTCACCAACCTGGGGCTTGTTTCATAACAATAAACCAAACATAAAATCTTACAATAGTGTACTATGAACGACAAGAACTGCCCAAAAAAGGCACCTGCCAAGTCTTTTTATTGGGGTTTTATCTTCCTTGGTGGGTGCTTCATGGTTGCACACAGCTATCGCCAGCACTAACCTCAAGCAACATATGAAATATTAATTAAATACCTCTGAAACTGGTGTATATAAAACTGTACATAAAACTGACATTTGACAAGGGATTAAGCTGATCTTACCAAAAGCTTACCAAAGGCTATCAACCTGCTGCATATTCAATCCTGCTGCTAAATTCACCAGGAGCTGCCCAACGTGACCTGCTTTGCAATGCTGGGTGAAATTCTGCCAGTCAAAAGCCTGGTCAGTCAATGATAAAACACACTGAAAAGAGGGAAAAGATCACACTTTTGTGAGACATGTAATTGATTGGAAAGACCTAGCCTGCCCTATGGATTGCTGTTATTGTTGTTAAACATTTTGCCTGTTAATTGTTTTGTTTGCACATTAAAACATTTAGAACAAAGTTAGGTTTTAGATTTCTTTCTTTTCTGTCAACACAGTTATTTCAAGCATTCAAACACAGTTTTAGACTTCTAACTGCGCATATCTTATTAATTTATCTTTCACAGATTGGATGCAAACTAATTTGAAGAGGAATGTCATTAAAGTAACATCCAGCTCAAGGTTTGTTTGTTCAACAGAAACAGAATATTTTCAGTACTTTGTTTTCCCCTCTGTCATACTGAAACCTTGGAACATTTTACTTCTTGTTTTCAACATTTAAAAGCACCAGTTGCCCTTTACAC
This sequence comes from Hydrocynus forskahlii, assembly GCA_037974365.1. NCBI lineage: Eukaryota > Metazoa > Chordata > Actinopteri > Characiformes > Alestidae > Hydrocynus > Hydrocynus forskahlii. The sequence goes on along the minus strand of JBBPCX010000147.1, from coordinate 19,578,834 downwards.
TGTCAACATTTCATGTTTTTGGACTACTACTAGTTTTTCTTTTTACTACAATGTTGTAAAGTGGTAGAAATGGTGCACTGCATACCAGCGGACCAAGGACAAAAGCACTAAAAGGAAGGGTGAACTGAAGGAGAGAGAGGTTTTTAGTAGCTGATGCTGCTTTAGAGCAGGACTACAAGCAGCGTGGAGTGGCTGATAGATTAGGGCTGGAGGGATGAGGCTGCTTTTGGAGAGCGAGCGTGGGATTCCCATGGAGGCCTGATTCAGGCCGGATGAGAGAGAGCTGATTAGCCCTGTGCCTTTGTGTGAAGGATCAGCTTCAGCACCCAAATCCCCTTCTCCCTTTCTGCCCAGGCCAAGAGCAGGGAGGCAGACAGCTGGACCAGAGGCTTACACTCGCTCACACACAGGTTACACACACACACACACACACACACACACACACACACACACACACACACACACATAGATAGATAGATAGATACATACACACATACATACATTTATGATAGCTAGATGATAGGTAGATGATGGACGGATGGATAGATATAGATATGTTCATATTATATACTATATTATTATATACTATATTACTAACCTAACCCCAATCTTTACCTCAGTAAAACGAAATGAAAAAATGAAACCATGAGATTTTTTAAGAGGCACTTTACAAATTCAAAATAGTTTTGATAGCCCTTGTACATCAAAGCCCTGTTTTTTTCCAATAAAATCAGAATATTCTTCTCTTGGACAAGAACAAAGCACATGTAGACCAAAAAGACAATATTCAGTTACATGAATAGGCCCTTAATGGAGAAGCATACCAAGTGTGTTTGTAGCTCTTACAAAGGAAACCTTAAGCACGCACTGCAAGCCTGATGGATGTGTTTGCAGTCTGTGGCAGTAGGCCAAAAATGCAGTGTGATTAACCCTACAGCAGCATATCTGGGCTAGAAAGGCAGCTGTGGTAGGTGAGCTCATTAAGAGCACTTCCTGCTGGAGGAGCTTTATTCTTGTCCCCTTTTCATGCTGATTTAGTCTCCAATGCTTAAATTATCTTGGAGTAATAACCCCCTCTTCTGCTGCTCATTCGTTATGACATTATGCACACACACACACACACACACACACAGACACACACACACACAAATGTACGCACAGATTCCTAAACTCAGAGCACATTACATGTGAATGGGAACATACTAATTGCACTCATATCAATGACTCAGGGAATCAATCAGAGTAGGAGAGAGCGATGTCTTAATTGCATCTTCAGCAGTGCAAGTAATGCACTCTGCCCACCTGAAGCCATGCAAAAGCTATTAAGTGCACATTGTTCAATGAGACCCAGCGTGTTTCATTAAGAAAACATTTTACCAGTCTTCCCTTTATGGCTTTGACGGTGATAAGAGGTGAGACGCTCCAGGTTTCTACTAGAGGAGAATATGTGAGCACCAGAAGGCCTGACTGCACAGCCTCATTGCTCTGCCATTTAAACACCAAAGGCTGAAACAGAGCCAAGGTGTAAAGCAGGACATCTGCGACAAACAGGTGGATGTTAATGATGGGCTTTAAGTCCAAATGTGCGGCCAAACTCTTTGTTATGGACGTGCAAATTCCCATGGAGACAGCAAAAGGGTAAACAGTGTTTAAATCAATGACTGTGAACTACTGACTTCTTGTAGGAATCAAAACAACAGGAGGGCCATCACACATGGCCTACAGGCTGCTGTCCAGCCTCAGAGACCCTAGTTAGGAGGGATCATTTGTTTGCTTGCTACATATGGGTGATTAGGCATCCAGTCCAGCTTTTCAGAATCAATTGTAGTCTCAGGGAGTTTCAAAAAGGGAAAAGAAGTAAAACATTGCTGGACAAAAGCCCTCCAGGACACACCTGCCCTATGAATTCAAGCACTAATGCCTTGAGGAGGGCCATTGATTGGATCTGAAAGCTTGGATTAACAGGAACAAACACTGTAGTAGTTCTCTGGGAGCAGTGAATTAGGAGCTTTATCCTGATCAGCTCTTAGCTCTGCACGCCTCCTCCTCTTCTCGCTCCCTCGCTCCTAGGTTTTGTGAGTGTTATTTATGAACAGAAGCAGAGAGAAGTGCTGCTTTTCACTTACTAAAGTAGACTCCAGGGCAGTGACTCTGGGCAGCACACAGCGGCCCCTTCCACATTCTTCTGGCCCTCGGGAGGATGGGTCTGATGAGCCAGGGATTGAGGCCAGGGAATAGGGGGTTTTAGCAGGATACATGGATGCCAACAGCTCTAAAGGAATGGCAGCAGCTTGAGAAATTGAAAGTTCTGGCTTACCAAGGCACACCACCAATCTGAATGAGGGAGCAGAGAATGATGGTGTGAAGGTATTAAGACAATGGAACAACACTTGCCATTTCTCATCATTATTCATTTAAGCACATTTCAGCGTGTGACGCATCCTATTTTCTATTTGTACATTTTTAACAACATAGGTTGACTGATGACATAGAAGAAGCACTCCTGGCTCTCTTTCAGTGAATAGCTCTTCAAAAACATTTGTGCACATGTAAGGAACCTCTAGAAAGTTTAAACAACATCCACATGTCCAAAAGGTCTATATTTACTGTACGTTCTATAATAACTAACCATTTAGGAAATAAAGTATAGTGCTGTTCATTTTTAAGATACTGGTAATAACATACACCTCTAGATATTGTTCATTATGGTATCGTCATACACTCAACATTTAAACCTCAACTATTCCTCCATTTTAACCTGTTTCATGACAAAAAAAACCTGCAGTTATATAGCAATAAAGAGGCTGAAAAATCAGGCATAGGAGTTTAGTCCTGTTTAATCTAGAGGTCCTTTAAAAATAAAAAGAACAATTTTAAAAGAATTGTCTATAAGATTTGTGTCATTACTTTTGGTTCTCTGAAATGAAGTACATAAAAAGTCATTGTTCCAGTATGAGCCATTTATCACAGCATCACCTTTAAACTGGTCTGTTAGATTTGTTTTATGGTTTATTCCGTTTTGAAGCTTCAGAAGGATGGGGATTTTCTCATTATTATGAGTTTTTGGCAACTACTGGCATGTTTGTGCTGAAAAAAACTGGGAATTTAGTCTTTCAAAGGGAATGTTACATTCCTGAAGGACGAATCTGGGCTTACAAATAAAACCAATCATTTGTTAAAGGAGATACACTTCTCTACAAACAGACTGCAGACTGAATTAAACAGGCATAATGCCTAATTAGAAAATCAGATAAAGGTGCATGCACTATTCATTTGATATGATCAATTGTGCATCAAGTATTGCATGAAAGTTGCTTTATATTAAATATTTATTAAACTCAATATTTGTAATACATGTATCGTTTCATCTCAGCTGGAAAGCTGCCCACATCCCATGACTGTTCTAGCTTAAATTAACCAAATTTAATTTGTTTAATTTCCCTTCAGAAACAAACACCTTACTGATTTGATGCCAGTGTGTTTCATCTTAAATTGAGTTGATTTTGATCTGATTAAATGCAAACTGAAGTACAGTATTTACTTTGTTTTGTTAGCTTAGATTCACTCTGCAAATAACTGAAATTTCCTCTGTTGCCATTTCACTAGGTATTTTCTTTCCCCATCACTTCTGGTCAAACTCCACTCTCCCTGTTCAGCCCATATTTCTGTTAATGGTCACCAGCTTTTGTTTAACATCTCCTTTATAATAGGTCAATCTATAGCCTAATCCTATCAAAGCATTGGGGAGATGGTGGACTGCTGCTGGCACATGGGTCAGGTTTTAAGAGTGGACCTGAAAAGGCTTATGGCAGGGATCTAATACAATCATTTTTCCCAGCTCAGCCAAAGCTCTGCTGATCTGAGCACCAGAATGTAGCAGAATGTAACACTCAGAATCTGGCTGAGATGGAAGATGACACAACATGAAAGCATCAGGCGAGCCTGTCATCTAAAATATAAAGTTTTCCCATTCCCTGCTATAACCTCTTTCCTTGATTGAAATACTGCAGTGCTGGCTGTGTTTCCTCATACTGTTAGTCACTGTTACACAGGGACTGCAAGGTGTAGATGAGTTCCTCACTCGAGGCACAGATTACAGAAGCAATGTGAGCAATGTGAGCAAATATTACTCATTACAGTTCCAACTGATTGTATACCATTCCCAACCACAAACTTCTTAGCCTATTCTGTACATATCCTGTTTATCCTACCATTCTAGATGAAGTGCAGTTTTTCAGTTTGTAGATTTTCTGTACATTGTAGTTTACTGTACGATAGTTCCATTTCTTTTATACCATATACTACAAAAATAGACTTAAAACTTTAAAATGATTTTATTTAATTCTGGCCAGATCAAACATCCACAGCTGGCCAGGGATTATTTGAGTGGTGGACTAAGAGTCCACAGAAGTGATATTGACTTGGTAGCTCTAGAATTTGTGGCACTTGTAAATGAAAGCTAGTTTACCCATTACTGTTGACACAGAAGGGTTTTTATTATTGAAATAATCATTTTCAGCTGCCCTAATAGGCAGCTGGTGTTGGCTCTGCAATCAGAAGTTTGGGGGTTCAAAGTTCAACTGCTAGTGGCACCACTGAGGTTCCCTTGAGCAAGGTACCGTCCCCACACACTGCTCCTCGGGCGCCCCTCGTTGGCGGCAGCCCACCGCTCCACTTGGTGAATGGGTTAAATGCAGAGAAAGAATTTCACACTGTTCACATTGCACTGTGGTGTGTTAATGCGTGACTTTAAGACAGTATTTAAGACATGTTAGATTTACTGGGTGCACAGTCCTACTAAGATGGCGCATTACTAGTACTCAAATCACAAGCAGTTAAACCAAAAAACTCTGCTGAATATTCATGTATGTACTTTATTGTGATCACCAGCTGTGTGATGAGATGTTTCTCTACAGACTGCGGTGCAACATTCAACATTCAACAGAGCACAAGTTATGACAGAAACAACACAAACAACACAATAAAGACACCACAAAAATGTAACAGTAAAGTAATCTAACTGTATAGTGTGAATGCTAGGTAAACTTTCTAGAATAATTAGTATTGCACCATTAGTGTAATTATTGCACAGGAAGCAGTTAGCAGTATAGAACAAAGTGCAAGGAATGACAGGAACAATACAATCAGTCAACATTTTAGTAGCGTATAGGATGTAAATCTGAGACAATACAGTAAATAGACAAAACTGCAGTGTAACAGGGAAGTGTAAAAGGGCTGTAAACCTTCCAGAATGAATAATAATATTGCACCATATGTATATTGTTGCACAGGAGACAGTTAGCAGCATTGGACCAGATTGAGCAAGAGTAAATTGTAGATTATCAAACTGAGTAACAAAGGTTGAGTGGTAACAGAGCACTTTTGGCCCATATTAAATATACATTCAAGTTCCTTAGCAAATCCTCTCTGTGAACAAAATCCTACCGCATTATGTATAATATTAATAAATATAATCCATACCCATATCTCTGCTTTCACATTCTCAGTGTAACAAAACTGAGACGCCTCAATTGCAGAAGATTTTAATTCTCATTATTGATTGAAAATATTGGACTCTGCAAGCCGAGCTGTTGTCAAAGATAATCGGCAGAACCTCTGATGCTATTCAATACAAATGAATATTGAAAATACATGAGAAATGGAAACCACAATGTCACGACTGCTGCCGCAGCACGGCTTAGAGCTGAAATCAGACACTCATGACTTTAGAAAATCAGAGGCGATTCTCAGCACAAATGTTGTTGCAGTGAACTTAGAAGGAACTCAGTAAACACGCATGAGATGTGCAGCAGAATAAATAAATAAAGATAAATAAATGAATACGTTTCTGGTGTGCATCTCAGGCTTGTTTACTGAGATTATCAGGTGTGATGTACTAGCAAATAATGGTTAGCTTTAGAGAAAGGCACTAGTGAGTATTTTAAGTCATTAAGTTGGTCAGTGCTTCTTAATGAGGCTGGAGTATGGCAAATAAATCAGCTTTGGCTCTGAAAAACCATGCTTAAGGAAAGGCAGGGGCTAATCTCAAGCTCCCCCTGCCCATTCCATCTTAGTGACATGGCCAGCGATGCTCAGGATATGCCACAGCTCTTTGTTTATCCATCAAGCGGAATCAAAACTATAAGAAGAAGAGGAGTGGATTAACTGCATGGCTGCCCATGCCTCTCCAGACCAGCTCTGGCAGCGGCAGTGGAACTGGCTCCTTTTTAATGGGATAAATATATGGCTGTGGTTATGTAAGTGGTTTATGTGGCTGACATTTCAAGAACTTGTCCATTCCCTCAGTCTATGTCTTATTTTCCACATGTAAAGTGGGTCATCTTCTCCTGCCACCTCCAGCGCCATATTAAAGCCTCAAACTAATTCTGTCATGGGGTCCTCCATCAACGTAACAAATCCATCATTAAAGGAGACATGTTGATATCCAGGAGACATACATTAGATTACCTCAAAACATTAGACTGAAACCTTCACACAGTGCCATTTAAGCCATCAAAAACATCCTTAAGTTCTTCAATTCAGAAACCAACGTGTGACATTTTTGTGCACCATTAAAAAACAAAACTCATGTTAAAAGAATATTTTAAAGATTTTACTGCCATCAGTGTTTCATCAGGAGGGAGGAATGCACGGCTTAAGAGCTTTAAAACAGTGTTACTACAAACCTTTTCAACTCCTACAGACACTGTTCATTATACGTCCCATTATTGGTCTCACATATTTCATTTTAAAAGTTATAGTAATCATAATATTTTTGTATTTTCTCCACTACAACACTTGATCTACCTGCTGCATAAAACATTTCAAGCATTTCTCTACCACTTTCACCACTATCACTTTCAGTTTACCCTTTCAGGTCTGGTGCTTGGGCCAGTTGAAAAGAGATCACTTTACATGGATAGCCGATGTAATTACTCACATAAGTCACTTCAGTTCATTTATGAAACTGGACACAGAGAGGATCTATATCGGGTCGTATTGTGCTGAGGCAAGCCCGTGAGCCTGATTACAGGTGTTTCATGTCTTTAAAAATACATAATTAATCAACCTTTCAACAAATAATAAATCATGTACCAGAAACTGCAGAAGACCAACAAATAAAATGTTGAAAAAACTCATAATTCGTTGTAATTTTTTTTACTTATCTTCAAAAAGTAACATCTGACATGCTTCACTGGACCACCCCACGTATTACAACAATACAGTTAAGCCAGTGCATCTCACAGAGCCTGACTGGCGCACAGCGTCATCACTGACATTTTAAACAAGACTGTTTTCTGTTTGTGAAAAAAATTGGTCAGCTTGAAGGCCTTTATTCTTCCTGTACCATTGGCTTTCATATTTTCTCCCTGACATTGTCTATAGGAAAGGAAAGGTTTTCATCAAAAAGGAATGCTTTTTCTGGACTGTCTGTAAAACGCCTTCGAAGTTTTGAACACATCAGCATGCACCAGTGGGCAGGGGAAAATTATATTAACTAATATAATGCTTCACATGGCTCTAACCCCCCGCCCCCCCTCTACCCTGCCCCTCTGGTGAAAATGCTTAGCTGGCTCAGAGACCCTCCCTGACACCACAATGTTGTGGAAGGACAATGCATTATGGTCTGTGATTCATGTTAGCTACTGGGTTTTACCGTCTTTAGTGCACTATGTCCATTTCTGCTTGTTGCTTGAACATGCTCGGATGTGTGCACGGCGTCAGCTGCTGCTTGTGTTTGCAAACATGCAAGTGGATCGCCTTGGTAAGCTGGGATGATGCTGACATTTTGAGGGGGAGCTCTTTAGGTGCTATCCTACTCACACTTCCAAATACACTCCCAGCACAAGAAGCCCCGGGGATCATCTCCATGCAACAGCTAAAGCACACTCCTGAGGTTTAACGCTCTGTTTACTCAAATCAATCAGCCCAGCAGTCACCACCACAAGCACTTCAGAGGAGCAATCCGCCACTTGCTTCAGCTGTTTTGTTTGCGGCTAATGGGCCTAATTAAAGCACAGCGCATCATTTCTGCTGGCATTGGGGTACATTCCATGCCTCTCCTTTTCCAAGTGAGCCTTTTTTTCTCCTTCCACTCTCTCTTTAGAATCGTTCACACTCTCTCTTTCAAGTTCGCAGCCAGACGCCCACTCTCTCACTTTCTCATTCTTTGACTCGAAAATCTGCTCCCACTTTGAGGGCTAAGATATGGATGTATGGGTGTGTGATGATAAGTTTTATGATTTGAGTGTGAGGGAGGTGCTCCATTAAAGCAGATGGAATAGAAGAGATGTCACGAAGGTGAAAAAGACGAGGCAGCACTTGTTTATGTCAGTTTCAGAACAAAATCTGGTGACTGAACTTTAGCAAAGAAGGCAAAAACATTCTCAACTTTGCATGGAGGTTAACATGACGATATTATTTTCCTTCTGTTTTTCTGTATTTATCTGTTAATTACATTTTAACACAGCACTGATGACAGCTGGTATTTTAAATAAATGAAAAACAAGAAAAAATAAAGGTGTTCCAGCAGCAAGTTCCAGCAGCAAAACATTCATAGTATGTTGATGAACAATTTCCATTAGGTAAATATGTGTGCAGGCATGTAAGCCTGAGTCAACATCAAAAGAATACATTACATTAAAAGAAACAGAGAAGAAAGAAAGTCTTGGACAAAACTGTGTATTGATTTTTTTTAAAAAACATTTTAAAAAGTATTGAGGTATTGAAGTGATCCTCAAATAACGTTTAATCAAAAAAAGTCCATTAGACTCCCCTCAAAACATGAAACTGAATACTAACAGAAAAGTGGAGGTTATATAAAGGGAATGCAAGGGAGCCTTAAACAAACCAAGATGCTAACTAACACTTAATTCATCTCTCTCAAAAGACAGTTACTATGTGTGTGTGTTGTGTGTGTGTGTGTGTGAACTGGTCCTCATGCCCTGCTGATTGACAGCTTTAAATTAGCCCTGCTGATTGACCTCTGTAAATTATGTGACTAAAGTGTAAGATCTCGTCCAATCTGAAATTAATAATCCAGGCAAAGGAGTTCTCTGAGGGCTTCCAGTAAATTTTGACATGTCAAAGATTTGTCAGTTGCAGGATAATTCAGCATCTGAAATCATTTTTAATTCTCTTTCTCTGTCTCATACCTTTCATCAGTTATCCTTATCAAGATAATTCGTAATATAAACATGTTAATAAACATTAGGGTATTCAACACTCTACAGAAATAAAGAAAAAAACATTTAAAAGTCAAAATGTTGTTTGACTGATGTTTCATTACCACATTTTTCATGATTTCCGGATAAAATGTCACTAGAATTCAGTTCTCAGTGGTTTACAGCTTTCCCCATAATTGTGAAATTTTGTGTTCTGTTTATGCTGGATGCATCTACAGATACCATCATAATATACAGCTTCATACATATTTGCTGAAATCTGTAATGTTTATTTAAATGCATACTGTATTACAAATAGGGACTCTAAACTTCTGAATTGTGACTGAATGCTAGTATTTATTTATTTATTTATTTATTTATTTATTTAATTTTATTACCAGGCATTTCCTTATTAGATGTGCTCATGTAAAAATGGCTTATTTCCCAGACCCTTGACTAAAAGAATTTCCAATTGTAATTCACCTTTTTGCAACTTAGTCCAAGACTAGGCTTAATTTATGTTATGAGACAGGCCAGAAATTGCCTGAGCTCATAGCATACATTGTAAAATACTTGGGAGAACTGTACATATCAATAGAATGTGATGTTTTTGCGCCCTGCGGTGGACTGGTGCCCCACCCAGGGTGAGTCCCTGCCTCACATCCGTGAATGAATGCTTGGGCATCACCTCCATTCAATCTGAAGGGGACATGTCCCCTTCACATTTCATAAATATTCGTTTAGACCCCCCCACATTTAACATAAAATATTAGTTCACCCAGCGCTGTTGAATCTTGATTCTTGAATCTTTCACGAAAGAATCCATTCCACTTAATCGATAGGAGAATACACATACCACAGCTCATGATACTACTTTTCCTGATCGAGTCTGTTGTTCAACAGTGTGCTGGCAGAACTATGGAAAAACACAGCAGAGGGAGGATTAAAGGGTCGTTGATACGTGTATGCTCAAACAAAAATGGCAGACCCACCGACTATCTCAAGAAACCCCCTACTATCAGTGTAATCCTCTTTCCCTGGTGTGCTGGCAGTGTGGGGGTCTCTAATCATGCAGTGTAAAATGATAGCACTGAGCTCCACTAGCATGGCAGTACATCGATCTGCACATTGATTAGGGGATGACATTCCAATCAGAGCCCAAGGTGCATGTAATCTTAAATGTCTTGCTAGCCCCCCTGTGCCTTCCTTTGATCGCAGAACAAAGATTCAGCTTCAGAGAGGACAGACCTAAAAATAAAGCAATGTAGCAACACGCAATAGCCCACGGCAACAAGTGCACTTTGAAGGCGTTTGCTAAATTGGAACCTCTGCTGGGTGTAAAGGAGAAAAGGGAGGAAAAGAAAATGAACGAGGCAGTTGAAAGCATTATAAGGAGTGACAGAGTGAGAGAGAGGGAGAGCAAGACCGTGCGGTTCATGTATTCTCATGAATAAACCCGATGTTCACTATGTGTGACCACCTCAGTCACTGAAGGTCCAGCGCAAGACAGAATCTCAGCATCAGCATTGCTTTACTTCTCCCTAAATCACACATCAAATGGAGAGCTCTACACAAATCCACTGCTGGCTCTGGCTTTCAAACACAGGCTTAACCCAGAAGGTGAGAAACGATGCTTTCGAACTGTTGCCGCTCTAATCCGTCTCTAAATCAGTCCCAGAGGAACGTGCAGTAGAGCTTGAAATATTTACCCAGACCTGACGGGACCTGACTGCTTATGCTGAGTTCTGTCAGGTTCGGACGTCATTCCTGGTGTAATTGTCAGGCTCAGATCGGGTGCAAATTTCATGTTTGGGCTCTTAAAGCCCACCTCCCACTTTTAAAGGATTTTACCCTGCATTCATTATCTTAAAACAGTGTCAGACCTGCAAGCTGGAAATCAAATTTAGCACCATGGGCCACACAGACCACATTTATGAGACACAGAGGATTCAGGAGCATACAGTTTATAGCCTAGCCGGAATAATGTTCACATTTAATTTGTTTGGTCAAAATTATTTGATTCTATTATTATCATATATGTAACATGTTATAGATAAAAAATTAGGTTTTTGGGTTAAACAGACTAACAGCTAAAGGAAAGCCTGTCCACAGTAAAAAAAAAAAAAAAGTTTGGTTTAATTCTACAATATTATTTGATTTTCTATATATTATCCATGATCCCACTATCACTGTCACCATGTGGTAAATGAACATTTTCTGTTTGTCATGTTTGATGACAGTGGACTAAATTGGGTCAGTTTCTGATAGTTGTTAGTTGTTAGTTGTTCAGGCCTGAGTTAGTACTCAGACAATGTTGTATAGGTCAAATCAGGCTTAGACAGAAAGTTCTTAAGTTGTTTTCATGTTTGGACTAAAATTTCACTCTCATCTGATGAGGCATTTACTCTGTATTACACCTCATTAAGAGAATTTTCTAATAGTGTAAAAACACTGTTTCGTTAGAACATGTCTGTAAGTATTTGTCGGTCATCCAGTTTGAAAGATGTTGTCCATCATTTATTTATTTACTCAGAACCAGCTCTAAATACTATCTGCCAGTAATAACTGTGATGAACCTCAATAGCAAGCGTTTTTCCATGAGCTGCCAGATGCGCAAAATCAATTAATAGCCAACAATGCTGTATCAGAATAAAATGTATCGCTGTGCTCAGCTAGGAGCCCCATCGATTCTGCTTTGGACAGCCATACATCCTGAGACCTCAAATCCACTTCTTTTTTTTTTTTTTGCCTGACCACATTGATTTCCTCTTCTTCCTCTTTCAGCCATATTGTGAGCAAGTCTGAAAACTGTATCTGCACAGATTCTGCACACATTGATTTCCTTATTAAGTTGAAAATGAAATCTTCTGGCTCCTTAGCCAGGTGCCTGTAAAGCTGTGGGGAAGGTATTTTTCAGCACTGATATTACAGGGAGGTCAACTCTCCGAGCAGGGTTTTAGAAATAGCCTTGTATGGCGGGTATATTTAACAGACAGGTGTATTGACCGTGTAATCTACCATTTACTGCCAAATGAACCCTAACACCTCAGCCGGTCTAACACTGATTAATACCACTAAGAGAAGGGATTATTCTAACTGTAGCTTGGCCTCATTTACAACCACCATGAGTTACACAAGCATGCTCGGATGTGGAATCGTTTTGGTATGGAGGAGGACTCAATAGGAGGCTTTAGCTAAAGAGCAGCCCAAGGAAACATTTTAACAGAAGGCAAAAAAAATATTTGATTTTTTTGTCAGCTTGTGTGGTAAAAGTTTTAGAAGACACCTCTTCCAAAGTTTAGGTTCAGGGAGAACTTCACAAGAGAGCAGTGGTGGAGAGGGGTGGGGGAGAAAGGGAAAGAGACAGAGAAAGACACAGATGGAGAGATAGAAAGGGAGAGTTGGCAGGAGACAGAGAGAGAGAGAGAGAGAGAGAGTGTGAGAGAGAGAGAGAGACAGCGAGAGAGAGAGAGAGGGGGAAACAGAGAGAGAGAGAGAGGGGGAGACAGAGAGAGAGAGAGAGAGAGCGAGAGAGAGAGAGGGAGACAGAGAGAGAGAGAGAGACAGAGAGAGAGAGCGAGAGAGAGTTGGGGACAGACAGAGAGGGAGACAGGGAGAGAGAGAGAGAAAGAGAGACATGCGAAGAGTGAAAGAAGGAGAGAGAGAGAGAGAGAGGGTTCCCTTAGAATGCACAGAGAGAGCTGAGGTTGAGATTAACTCTCTTCTTCTGAAATGTCAGATGTGCAGACTTTTGTTAAAGGTCAAGGGGAAAGGCTAAATACAGTTTTTCATGCTTTCTTTTTCATGATCTTCCCCCTTTTACTTTTTACATATTTTTACCACTTCTGTTTTATATTATTATTTTCTGCATATTTCTCGTTCTTAAGATGTTTGACATATTTTTGTGTTTTTCTGTGAGTTCATATTTCTCTTAGAGTTTCTGTGTGTCACTGAACTCCTGTTATGCCCTTTGAGAAGTGGTCTGCGAATGGAAGGTGTTATACAAGCAAAACATATTATTTCTGTGATTAATAAGCAAACAGGAAATGGCAACAGCTGAAAACCTTCACCACATGCACCTGAAGAACTCTCTTTGTTGTCCTGGTGACTGGCTGTACGTTGATGATTTGAAGGTGTTTTTTTTTTTTTTTTCATTTTAAACAGAGGAAGAAAATTGGAAGAACCTGGTGCAAAATACTGGGATCAGCAATCAGGTGTACAGTAGACAGGCGTGCTGAGCTGAATGTAGATGTGTGTAGTTTGTATAGTCTTTATGTTGGCTCTGTGTAAGTGGTCGATACACACTGTCATTGTCGAGTCCCATTACTCCAAACATCACAATATTCCGCTTCTGGCCAGTCAGAAGAAAAAGCAAACTAACAGAATCCAATCAGCTGGACTGTGTGAGTGTGTGTGAGTGTGTGTTATGTGTGTGTGTGTGCATGTGTAATGTCCTCCCTTTGTACAAAACAAAGAGAGCTAACAAAATGACTGATGCAGAGAAGCACTTTTTTACCAACCCTTGACTTATTGTGTAACTGAAAGGATAAAAACATTACTATTTAGGGTAAGGTTTTATTTTTGTACTTACACAATTACTGTATCAGTAGAAATGTACTGCGACAAAGCCTTGTTTCTCACAAAAGTAACTTTATAGGAGAAATTACTTTAGTATGTAAATTAAATGTAAATCAGTGTAAGACATTTTCAGTCATCTATGTTGGCTAGTTTGACATGATTTTTTTGACAGGGTGTAAATGGCATCTCAGCTGGTATTCAAATGTCACAGAAAATTCAAATTTTGCTGAAATGAAGACACAAAAAACTCAATACAACGTATAACGTATGACAGTTCAGGAAAAAACAGTAAAGTCTTCATTTCAGGCTGTGAGTATTATTATTATTATTGATGGTATTGTTGTTATATAATGTATACAGGACATGACCCCACCCCAGTTGTGTATGTGTGTGTGTGTGTGTGTTTGTGTGTGTGTGTGTGTGTGTGGGCATGTGTGTGTGGGCGTGTGTGTGTGCGTGTGTATCTGTGTGTGTGTGTGTGTGTGTAGAAGGCACGTTCACGTTTTGACTTTCCCAGTGCTGCACTGACTTCTCAGTTCATGTCTCCCGCCACATGTACTTCTCCTCCTGAATTATGCATCTCTCCTTCAATCCCTTCCTCCATGCTTGGCTCCCCTCTCTCCATGGATGACTGTGTTGATTTTCTCCTCCAGAGGATCAGGAGGTGGTTTGCGGTCCTGCCCACTAGTCCTCAGCTCCTGCTTTCCCAGCATATAATTACCTTTATCTGTTTAAGGCTTCCCACCTCATCAGTGAGCCAATTCTGACTTAATTCACTCATTCTGTATTTCTTTCTTTCTTTCTTTCTTTCTTTCTTTCTTTTTTTGTACACTTCCCATCTCTCTCTCTCTCTCTCTCTCTCTCTCTCTCTGTAGATGACTTTTATATATACCTTCATGCAATACACTTCATTGTGTTTGTATCTGTATCAGAAACATTGAATTAGCGGAAAAGTTGAACACCACTGCATGACAGATAATACATTAGACTATGATTTTAAAGCTATATTTTGCTTCTTCAGAGGTATGTCTTAAGAAAGTAATAATAAACAAGTATGGAAAGATAAGCAATTAAACAAAATAAGCAATTAAAATATTGTAAAATGTATTTTTTTTAAATGTTAATCAACTTAATTATTTAATTACTTAGTTACTTTGTTGGTAAGTTAATTAGTTACCAAAACAAATCTTAGTGACATCTATCAGGTTTCTCCAGACCTACTGGATCTGATTTAGATTTCCTGTCAGAAATTCATACCAGTCATATTTCACAAACATTTCCTGTGAATTTTCCATTACACTCTGAAATACGTCATATTAAGGATGAGAAATGGCATTCTGATTTCAGGTTGACTTTAAAGGACTGTAAAAGAAAAGAGGGCTACTTGATTGTTTTTTGGGTAAATATAGTTAATATTAATAGGACTGTTTTTGAAGTGTCTGTGACAAACCAGAACTGGTGCTCTTGTGTTTTCAGTTGGTAAAGCTCTGTGTCTGTGGCTGTCACTAAAATCTCTCTGCTCCTCTGCAGATTCAAGGGTTCTTGTTGTCACTTCACATAAAGGAATAAACAACAGTCAGTGGTTCAAAACACGAAACACTGATGTATTAATAAATACCACTGAAGCAAATGAAACAGAAAAATATGTCAACCGTGCTGCAGAAAAGTATCGATCACACTCATATTACACAGTGGTGGAGGATGTTTGTATGCTTCTCCCATGTTCTAAATTTAACAAAGATCCCTGCATCACAGACAAGCTTTTTTTTTGTAGTGAATAGTGATTAAAAAAGTAATGAACAAGTTGATTAACACATTGTTGAGAGTTCAGCATTGTTCTAGTACTAAGGAGGCATGAGTTGTTATTATAATTACAGTTATTACTATAATTACAGAGTAAATATAATGACATCATTGTACATTTAAATCATTTTTAATGAAGTATACTTACATTTAACTTACAATGTCAGCAGTGTGAATCTGTATCTCTGACTTTTTCTGTTTGTTTCAGTGTCAAGCATTAAAAACATATATTTAAGAACATGTGGTATATTTTACAGAATTTATGTGTTTCAATGAGATATCAGACATCATTAAAGGACTAATTTCATGGCAAACTGATTTCCTTTTTTATATATACAGTAAACCACTGCTTATTCGCAGATTTTTTTCTGAGAACCTCCACATTTTCTTTTTGCTTTTGTGACATCCAGGCCTCGTCCGCCATGCCCCCTCGTACTCGTGCCGGGTTGTTTATGTTGGGGCGCAGTGGTTAGCAAGGCAATCAGACACACCTAAACGGAATGAGCCTCTGCTGCTCAGCACTGCGCCCAAACATAAAGAGCCCAGCATGAGGACGAGGGGCGTGGCAGAAGAGGCCTGGATGCCACAGCTTTTTTCGTGGCAATATATGATTTTTCATGCATTTTAGTGCTTAAGGAAAATATCCACATAAATATATAACTATAGAAAGGGCGTCTTGGGATGGTGAAATACTCCTGTCCTCAGAGGCGGGAGGTTTGAAATTAGCAATATGTTTCCCCCTCAGACCTCGATCCGTCCCTACCACCTCCACCCGACCCCCCCCC
>JBBPCX010000147.1:19534019-19554837 GCA_037974365.1 Hydrocynus forskahlii | reverse complement strand
TATCATATATTAAAGTATATCTGTATTTAAACGGCTGTGTGCGTTCTCCCCTTCCCTCTCCTGCCCTCTCCTTAACAGGGGTGGATGATTCAATCCATACAGCTTGCTTCACCCCATGGACCGGTGCATCCACAGATGTGCAGATGTTCTAATTCATCCACTTATTATTTAGCTTCAAGATGTTATTCACTGCAGGACCAAAATAGAGTCAAGAAATCATGCTTGACAAAGTCCAGATGTATACTGAATGTACAGAGCAGTTGCGGTATTTTAATCATTCTTGATTGTAGTTTGGACTTATTTTCTAAGCACCCATAAAAAACAGTGTGACTGTACAGGCTCTATAAGCTTTAACTCATTTGTTTCCATAATAACTTTGTCCCTGCCATTTGTTTCTATTTGGATTATACACATGCACACACCCACACACAAAAGAAAAAAACAGTATTATATTCCAAAGACAAAATATTCTCCTGAGGACCAGCTTCCTTTATTTTCCTGCTTTATTCAAATACTGTCATGCTTTTCTGTCATCATGAAGCTACTTGTTCATCACACACACACACACACACACACACACTCACACGCATACACACACACAGTTTTTTTTTTTCACCTTTAGCTAGGGAGCATCTGTGGCTCAGTCCTAACCTCAAAAAAAGAAAAAAATATGCCTATGCCACCCCGTAACAAGTACACACCTATAATTATCTGTGAGCCTGAAGGAAACGTGGCTTTGTGGGAAGTCCCTGACCAGTGTAGCCTTCTATCCATTCCATTGGCCCACCGCCTCTCCTCTCCTGTGTGTGAGAGCTGCTGGTAGTGGAGTGGAAGGGAGCAGGTGGGAAGCAGTCCTGTCTAATCTGGCCCCACATCACACTGGGGAAATTGCACTGAGGCTGGAATGCAGACGACAGACTGTAATCCATTGAAATGAACTAGGGTCTCTTATTGCCTCCAGGAACATGAAGCGTTCCATCACTGATCATTGTTATTTCGGGTATCATGATGACAATAGAACGACAAAGGCAGAGCAAGAAAAGCCAAAGCTAGAGAGTGGCACAGCAAGAGATTGGTTCAGAATATGTTCATTTTTAAAAGAATGGTGGAGAAAATCACAGCGTATAAAATCAAAATGCATGCAGTACACTTATTCACTGAAAGCAGTGCATGGCAAATATACTAGAAAACCTAAAGCTATTTAAGTTATACAAATCAGATTGTTTTTATCTCGCACTTCTACTGTTGATTTCAAAGATGAATCTTTTTTTTACAGTATACCTGAATTAATGAAAAGGCGTTTATCATGAAAAAAACTAATTTCCTTCTTTATTCTGAAATAAAAGATGTAATGTAGATAAGGATGTTTTGAAAATGTACCATTCACTCTCCAGTCTACAGCCATCAGGAAGAAATTTGTCTTGTTTTGACCTCACTGTTTTTGTGATGTCCCAGAATAGCACATTTCCATATACCCACCTTTTCAGCCCACATTAATTTAGCTCCTTCAGTTTAGACTGAAGTTATAAGGAGTGTTTGATTCCAGACTGGGTTATCAGAACAGGGCTTATTTATTCAAGTCCTAAAGGCACGAAACAAAAACAGCCAGTTTAATTGTAATGGATAAAAAGAGGTCAGAAAATGGCGATGTTGAATTACAGTTTTGGTTACATAAACTACGTTGACCTCAAGGTAAAAAATAAAATCTAAGAAAAATGAAGGATATTGGTCCTTTTAAATAAATAAAAAAGTGATGTGTATAAAGGAAAGGGCTTCAACATGATAGCACAATGGGGTGATAATAATAATAAATGTTATATTAATGATAAAAATAAATATAATACTGTTTAATTATGCTCATGTGACATGGTGAAAGCAATAGCGGTGACAGATCTGGCAGCACCAAGTGTCGGTAGTGGCACATTCCGAAAGAATCTTCCTTATAAGTCACTTTAATTTTTAGATTTTTATAGAATGAAGTTCAGCAAGTCTCACAAGTAAGAAGTGATATTTATAGGGATTCAATACAGCACCTTTTGTTCTTGTAAATGGCAAATAGACCTGGGCTCCAATATTGTAATTTTATGTAAATCGTTACAAATGCAATCTTCATTAAATCAATTTAACCACTGACCTTGATCAGCTTGTGACATGTGGATAATGACCATTAATATAACAGTGTCATGTAAATGAGTTTGTACTGAATTTGACAGCTTTGCATTACTACAATGTGTAGCTTCTATTTTTCCAACTGACTCTCCTAAATGGACCACAGACACATTTGCACCTAGCTATCTAACAATATTTATAATAGAATATAGCTAATTAGCGTCAAGCTGGCTAGTGACATTAAGTACCAAGACTGGGTTTTTGGTAGAGAAGCATGTTTCCAGATCTGATGGAACTGCAATCTTAGATAACATCTTAGGTCAGATGAGCCTTCAGTGTATGCACAGTTCATTTTGCAATTTAAATGGCAAAACTGGCAATTCGTAACACAGCCAACCAACAGATTGAACTTCACAAAGCCACAAAGACATTTTTAATGATATGTTCATGAAATCACTTTGAGACTTCAATATATTACCACATGCATTCACTGTTAACTTCCTATATACAGCACGGGAAAAAAATAAAAGACCACTGCAATTTATTTTAAAATCAGCATCTCTATGAGTAAAACAACCAGTCCATGCCAGTGTCTGTTAAATTCCTACACAAGCACCTCATTCTGCTTTATGAGATACTGATTAGTGATCAACTGACTCTCATCTTATCTAGTGAGGAAAAGTATAAAAACACTGCTGCAATCAACACTCTCCTCTCGCAAAGCGACCAGCTAGATGGTAAAACACTACTAGAAGTTCGTCAAAGGTAATTATTGCCTTTTTGTTTAGGAGTGAACAAGACATTTGTTTCCTTTAAATTATTCAAGTCCTGTAAACACTACATAATTTCTCATATTTTGATGTCTTGTAATTTCCTTTAAAATTATGCTTTAAAAAACAACAATTTTATTAGGAAATTAGGAGAAATAGTGTCAGCAGTTCTTAAAAACTATGGCAAAGCTGTTCAGTTCAATCCTTGCACCTATAAAAGATAAAACCTGACAAACGTAACATTTTTTATTTCTTTTATTTATTACATCTCTCATTTCTTTCCGGAGGTGTATCTGATATATATTCTTGCATGTATAAAGGATCTTATACAGGGGTTAAACTGCACTAGAGTGCAGCATACTAAGGCTCAAGCGCCTCTGGCGCATGTGAATTGTGCAAGTACTGTAAGTAGGTATACTTTTAACAGTGCGAGTAGGTGTACTTTTAACATCTGTAACTATCATTGTCAGACTGTGAGAACAGACTCAGTCCAACTGTGGCTTAGTATGTCACATCGATAGAAAGAAGAAAAATGCTGTACATCTCATTAAGTCCAAATATAGAGCAGTGGTGAGGCTGACGCAGCCAGTTATAGCATTATGTAGGAATATAAGAGGGAGGAAGAGACAGTGATTTATCTTGCATGTCCACATTCACTGATTGGAAAGAGGAAGATGGCAGCTGGACATGCTCTGTTATCAGAGGTGCAGGTCACTCTAGATGATGCCAGGAGCTTGGTTCAAGGATGAAAGAATATCTGGAAAAAAGAAATTTCCACACTAATAGAGACAAATGGGGTGAGGGCAATAAGGGGAGATTGGGAAAAAGACCAACTACGCCACCTAGGGAATACCCCAGAAAATACCATCTTGAGAACCTTTAGTATTGCTTTGGAAACTGTTAAAGAACACAGACCCATTACTGATAAAAGAGGCATGTTCTCAAAATATACCGGTTTCCTGAAATAATCAAATTAATGAAAGAGGCAGGGGCTGGAGCTGCAGGGGTAGAAAGGACACAAATAGCCAAATTAAAGTTACTTATAAATGTAACTAAAAAGGCCTTAATACCAAACCTGAAATCATATCTGTACCCTAAAATATTTAAACCACGCCATGCCAACAAGAAGTGAGGCCACCTGAGAAGAGGCAGACAACACTGAAGGGAACCCAGGGGCCTTACCACATATTCATCTCAACATGGCTAAAAAGGTCAAGCTACATTGTATACCTTACACATCTTGGGGGCTCTTAAACACAAAACATGCTCACCCAATAGATCAAGTCAAGAAATCAGGGCTGGAACCCCATAGCAATGCTGTAGAGACAAAAGACAAAGAAGCAAAAGGGTGACCATGTATTAACGCATGCTTTATGTAAAGCGGTAATTTTTTGTCACACATGAACACACCATACCATACCACAGCACACAGTGTGAAATTCTTCTCTGTATCTCATTCTTATCTCATTCGCCCGAGTGCGGAGGGCAACTCATGACACAGCACCCAGGGAGCAGTGTGTGTGCATGCTATTTTGTTCAACGGCTTCTCAGTAGTGCCACTGGCAGTCCTGGGATCTGAACCCATGACCCTCCCAAGTCCGAACTCCCAAACCATCAGGCCACCAGCTGCCCCTTTATATGAGACATGTATATATAAAATTCTAAACATGTACTCTTCATGTTTAGATACAAGGTAAATATGTGTTAATGTGTACTGGGATCTTTAAATATAACATGTAAACTGTCCATGTTTTATTTAAAGCTTTCAATACCCATTAACACACATTTCTGTGCTTTAGCAGTAGCTCAGGGCTAACATACTATTATAAATTCTACACAGAACAGAACTGGTGTTATTACAGAAGTGAGGGTTTGTCTCATTTTTTTGTCTAGCTCCAATAGCCACCATACACCTGTCAGGGCTGGGGACTGTGATGGTTGGTGGCCACTAGGGACCGTCCTTTTCTGTTAGGTTTATTTTG
Source organism: Hydrocynus forskahlii (assembly GCA_037974365.1). Taxonomy (NCBI): domain Eukaryota; kingdom Metazoa; phylum Chordata; class Actinopteri; order Characiformes; family Alestidae; genus Hydrocynus; species Hydrocynus forskahlii. The sequence continues at coordinate 19,549,976 of JBBPCX010000147.1, read as the reverse complement.
GGTACTCTTATTCTGAAGTGGTGATGGTTTGTATATTTATGAGTCATAGCGGGGTTTTGTTAAAGAATAAGTGTTTGAGTTTGTTTATTGGCGGGTTTTTGAGTATATGGATTTAAGGGGGCTTGTGTTTTGTTTTAGTTGTGTGTCAACCTTACACTGAGGTGCTTTATGTTCCTGTACCCTGAGTGCCTGGTTTTGTGTTCTGTTAGGCCCTAGTGCCTGTTTATTTTGTTTAAATATTGAAAATAAAGAGTTTGGGAAATGGAAGTCTGCAAATGTGCCTGTCTTCACTGCCAGGAGAGAAAGGGTAGATGTGACAACACCACTAAAGATCTAAGTAACTTTTCAATAATGTAAAAAGGATCAGCATTATTTTAGGTTTATAAAGTTTTATTTGTTAAGACAGTAAAGTCAAGGTTATTAATTTAACTAAATAGTTGAAGAGGAAGGACAAACTGAAATCACTATTGAACATATTTTCCAAGCAGTCATTGCAAATTAAATGCAAATTAATTTAACAGAATAATTTAATCAGAGCTTTATTTGTGAATGGCCCTCATTTTGTTGTCATTAAAATGTCATATGAGCTCCAGCTTTACTAGGAATGTCAGATGAACTCCAAGCTCAAGGAACTGGAGAAAATGAACAACGGTTAATTATATCGTTTGTTTACTTTAATGAGCTTGCAGAGCGTACTCACACAAAACAACAAAAAGAGTGCTTTATTAATTCTGCTTCAACTTTCACACACGTTTACAATTACAGCACCCATTCATTATCATTAGGCTGAATTAATCGCCCATGCAAACAGTTTTCCTTGGAAATCAATTTTTGTTAAAGCCAAGCAGGTAAAATTCACAATCAGCCCTGTGTAAACAAAGTATACAGTGGTGAACGCTTAGCACTATAAAATCAGCCCAAGTAATGCGATAACTCTCTCCAAAGGCCTCTGTTGAAGCACCTGCGCACACAAAGCTCACTATGTACACACATGGTGGCTAAACTGCCAGTGGCAGGCAGAACACAGAGGAAATGTTAAAAGAGAAAGAGAGTAAAATTCACAGTTCAGAGGAATTACAGCAAATACTGCATTTTACTCTTCGGTTCCACTCAAATATGCAATTTTATCATAAATTATGAATCATTAAAGCACACAGTGGCCATATTCTTCTTGAGATATATTGTGTAAGAAAAGGCAAGTCTCTGTTTGACCTAAAATGTTAGACACAAAATAAATATATTTACAGCAACTATTTTATGAAGAGTTATCAAGCATTGTATTGTAACAGGCATCATTTATCCTGTCATATACTGACAAACATTAATTCAGTGTGATCTGTTCCTTTTGCACCATAATACTGTGGTATTTTGAGCAGTCCTCCGCCCTGAAACAAACTTCAGCTTTCAGGAGAGGAGCACCCATCATGAGCTGGCAGTAAAGATGGCAACTCCACCTCTCCACTGCTACAGTCTCCTTTAATGACCAGCTAAGTGTAAGTGACCCAGTGCATGTGCCAGCTCCATGGTGGCCGAGTAAGAGAGGTGGTGTCACCGTGCTGAGTTGGCAGGGAGCATTTCCAGGGGCCTCTGAAGCATGACATAGCCGTGCTGATGTTCTCTAGAGCACAAAGTGGTGCTGATGAGGGGGGAAACAATTTTACTGTGACAGTATTTTAGGGCACCAAGCACTGCTCTAGACCCAAGTGGCCATTTGCCCTCAGGGCCACACGTGGTGCTGTCAAGTCCAGCAGGTATTCCACCATGCCCTCCGGACAACGGGGCAGTGCGGTTGCTTCTTGTGGCAGGCTGTTAGGACCACATAGCAACATTTGTGATGCTCCCGATGGCTCGGGCAGGCTCTTGGAGAGTGCAACCCTACCCAGGTGTCTGGCTGTTAAAGCCATTCCAACCAAGGGAAATCCTCACTCTACAACACAGGCACTCACTCCCCCAGCCTGACCTTCCTGCTTCTTCAAACCTGGCCCATGGCCAGGAGGGAAACGATAGTCTCCAGCTCAGGGACAAGGCAAAGGGGAGGGATGCTGTTACCGTGCCAGGCTATCACCATGATGGGATCCTCTACCACCACTAGGAGCAATACAGTCCCCTCTAGAAGCAAAGGCAGGCAGTAAGTCAGCCAATCTGCCACTCCATCTCTCAAGGGCTGTTGAGATGGCTGATCCAAGCCTAGTAGAGAAGGTCCAGGGGATCCAGTAGGATAGAAGAGAGTTGCTGGCTTTTCTGCTTCTTTCTTTTTTTTCCATATTGGCATTTTCTTTTCTGCCTTTTTAGTTAAACACACACAAACTGAACAAAAACAAAGTTAATTAAACCACTCATGCTTGAGTTGTGGTGTAATTCACTCACAAACAGCAGCTCAAGTGAATGCTTTATGTACACATTCTACAGTGGAAAAGCTGCACCAACAAGTGAAAACTCTTTTTATGAGACATTTTAGTCTGTCTTGCTCTCTGTTTCTGCTCATGTAGCTCTGTGGCCAGCATCCTCTTTTCACACCAGAGAGAGAGATGGCCATGTCTTGATGCATTCACTGGTTCTGTTTGTAGTGAATCAATATATAGTGAACACAAATTCGGCCCTTGGCTGAATCCCTGGGAAATGATGATTGAATTACTCGTGATATGAATGCGGGGACAGTAAGCAGCAATGCAATACCAACAGCACTGATGGCACAACTCAGAGATTGTGTTTTATTGTCAATTTTAGGATGGGATGTTCCTTTTATTTCAAAAATGTTTGCATTGAGACCCACATTCAGCTGTGTGTTTGTCATGCACAGTAAAGTTTTATGCAATTCGTTCAATTTACACCACAGGCATTATGATAATTCCTGCTAGCATGTTATGTTAGCACCAAGCTAATTGTGGTGCTGTTGTTAAAGTCCAGTGATGTCTGAATAGACATTAAGTTAACATTTTTGCTCTGTGTGGTAAGGCTGTAAAGCGAGTTTCACTGAAGAATTAAAGATATAAACTTCATGCCTGTTTCTGAAGGAGCCTAGTTAGGCCATTAGTGGGTCAGCCTATTCTTGAATGTCATGTTTTGTTCATAAAATAAATAGTTGAGTGCAGCATTTGTGAAATGTCAGATGTTCAAGCATATTGTGTTATGCAGTTTAAAGGCAAATATGCTCATTGCTGCAAGAGCAAAACCCCCAAAATCTTAGTTTTTAAAGAGAAATAAAAAAGTAATGAAAGTTAATGTACTGTATAAAGAAACATATATAAATGGTTGCTAAGCAGACTGTGATAATGACAATGTTTAGAACAAAACCTCTCATCCCACTTATATATGACCTGTCTCTACATATTTTACAGATTACACAACAATGTAACTACTGTTATATAGTCACTGTTTGGGTAACAGAAGGGCAGCTTGGGTAATTACACGTGCATGTCAGCTGTAATTTGTAATTTGTGTAATTAATATAATTACATTAGGATAAATGTATAATTGCATGAGTAAAAACTGTACAACTGTTGCACAGCTGTAACCCAGGGTTAGGAGGCAAATGAGATGGCATGAGGCATTCATCTTCCACTTTAAAAGATTAGGATATTCAAGCTGGAGACGTGATACATATGGTCATGGAACATAATGAACAGTCATTTCCAAAACTGAACCCCATGTACAGGTGACATGCTCATTTATTTTTAGTTAACAGCAAATATTTAAAGCTTGCTTCTACATGTCTCTATATGTAACTATATCACTAGTTATGTGGTGGAGTCTGTTAGCTCCACTGAGCTGCTTAGCCCATTCTAATGAGTTGAGTACAGTAGATAATCATATACAGCTAAAGTAAAATGAATAATTGTCCATTAAGAAACTAGAGGAGGGTGAAAAAATGCTGTAAAGAACATCAAGATTCAACAAAGCATTCTTACATATGCGTTTTATTACATTTACTATTGTCATTTATTAATTGTATTTGTTGGTACAGGTTTTCCCTCCAATTACATTTCTACATAATCCATTCACCTATCCTATGGCAGTTTATGTTACTTCATGCCAAAGTTCCCAATCATACTTGACCTGGGATTTAACGAGGTGCATACCCATAGGTTTTATTTTTATTATTTTTAGTCAGATATTGATGTGATCTTGGTCCCCAGTCAAATTGTCACATTGGAGTTACACTGAACCAAAATATGCTCTTCAAATGTATTCTTCAAGGCCTGTACATGCAGAAGATATCTACTTTTGCCCAGAATAATGAGTCGTTTTGCACTGAATGGTGGGAGATATTAAACAGAGCTTTGGATGTGACTGTTCTCATCAATGAGTTCACAAAAAAAAAAAAGTTAAAAAAGATCGAACAAGTCTTTGAGATGTGAGGTAGCAGAGGCCCACTTTGTGAAACCTAAAGAAGACCTTGGTGAAACTTCTAAATGTCAGCAAGATCCACAGAAAAGAAAACTCCAGGAACTTTGCTGAGGCAAAATCAATTACAGAGATGGGGAAGCGTATCTACATCAACCACAGAAACACATCATCTCACCTATTGAACAATGTCAATTTTACATAGATACACCCCTGCCTCCAGTGCTTCTCCAGCTGCCTCTGATTGGAGAGGAACTTTTCACACTCTGTAACAAGAATGAAATAGGAAAGAACATCCCATTACCCAAGCTTGAGAAAATGAAACAACGAGGCAGAAAGGATGACTCTAAACACGCAAGGTCAACAGAAGAAAACCAATTAACATTTAATATTGGTCAGAGTCTAACAGAAGATGAAACTTCAGATTAAATAAATAATTCCATCAAAAAATCCCCTCAAAGTTAGGGTGGAACTCTTACAATCTTTTCAATTCATTAAAATGAGATATTCTTATGGTAACAAAAGAAGCGGCTCATTGATGTCTTAAAGTGACAAAAGTGAGAAGGGCCATTTTGGACCAATTTTGTCTATCAAAAGTGGTCTAAAAGTGGGATGGAAAGTTTTTAGGGACTTGTTGAGAGAGATATCTGTTTGTGTACCCTCTCTCTCGCTCTCTCTCTCTCTCTCTCTATATATATATATATATATATATATATGTAGAGAGAGAGAGAGGGTAATCACCATGTTAAGCCTAGTCAGATCACATTCGATTATTCACATGTATGTACACACAGTAAACCCCCCGAAATTCACAGGGATTATGTTCGAAGAGCACCCACGAATTCTGAAAAACAACAAATGCTTAAAATGCCCATATTTATAGTGTAAACCCTAAATATGCCCCAGATATGCTCCTAAAACACTTTAATTTCATTCTCAGCTTAATACATTACCCTTAAAAAATAAGATAATTTAATAATACAATTTACTGTAATAAAAATACAGTGCTTTAAGAAGAACAAAACAAAAAACACAAGAACGCGCAGCAAAACACTCAAGATTGCTTCACGCAAGAAACTGTTCTGATGCGGGAATGCTGGTCTGCATCTGCCAGAGATGTGTCACAGGGCAGTAGCCAATCAGTAGCAAGGAGAAATGAATTACACTGTCCGACTGGCTACTTTCAAACCTCCTGCCTCTGAGTATAGCTGTATTTCACCATCCCAAGATGGTTCTCTCGATAGTACCAAAAAATTGATATACATATATCCATAATGTAGCTGAATTTACATTAATATGTAGCTGAATTTACATTAATATTGATGTAAATTTCTATTTTTCTTAATAATTTAGCACAAAAATACATGAAAATGTATATATTGCTATGAAAAAAGCAAAGAAAAAAATGTGGAGTATATCTGCAGTTTCCACGAATTTGCGGGTGTTTCCGTGAACAATTATTAGTTAGGTTCTGAGAAAAAAAATCTGTGAATAACTGAAGCCGCAAACTCTGAACCGAATTTGCAGGGATTTACTGCATATATATATATATATATGTGTGTGTGTGTGTGTGTGTTATATTTAAGCAACTACCTGATATTTCTTTCATGTGAAGTTTCTTAGTTTGATCCTTTAGTTCAGACACTAATAAATGTGTTCATATCAGTAAAATGGGAAGTGACTGATGTGTAAATGTCCCATTTTACACTTATCTAAGACGTAACAAAACCCTATAAATGTTTAGATGGTTAAACATTGTTCCATTCTTCCACCAATGTGGGTAATCGTTTGACTAGCCTCACCATGTTAAGCCTAGTCAGATCACATTCGATTAAGTCCTTTACAGACAGGAGATGAAGTTAAGTAGTAATAATATTTTAATAAAGTGTAATAAAAGTATGTAGCGTGCTTGTCTGTCTAACCAAAGGTGTAAATGTGTTCCACAGGGTTGAGGTATAATAACAGAAAGAAGCTGCTCCAGGTGTTCTGTATTGTACAGGGGGTGTTTGCAGAAGGCCGACCCCTGCAGATCTAAGATCGTATACTGGAACATAAACAGACAGACATTCAAGGAGGAATGCAGGTGTGTTTAACTCAGACATGTGTGGAAGGGTACACAGTAAAGTGTGTGTCACTGTGAGGCAGGCCAGGTGCAGTAACTATGTGACAGAATGGGGTTGCGTGTGCCTGGATACTGGCTGGCATACTCCATGTCAACCTCACAATAGGGCTTGTGAACCGAACGTCAGCCCTGAAACACTATCACAGTCAAATGCGTGCAGTAATTGCAGTGTATGAGGCGCAAGGGCGAGCCAGCATGCAGCGCACCCAGTCACATCACCGCATTCTCTGTTTCAAAGCATCAGTTTACACATGTAATGTGTGCTAATGTGTGTTCTGCATAAATCATCTTCAAAGTTTGCTTTCAGACAAAGTACTAGAAGAAGTTTTGAGAATTAAATGGGTCATTTAGGGGAGCCACAGATTTAAGCCATAATATTTTTGTGATTAGGTTAACAAATCTCTCAATCTGTTGTTTATGCATCTGCTTAACATCTTTGAGAAAAAAGAGTTGATTATGCTCTTTCTGGTCCTAGCTATAATTTAGCATAAACTCATTACCGCTCCCTCACTATTTTCTCTCCTCTCTCTCTCTCTCGCTCTCTCTCTCTCTCTCTCTCTCTCTCGCTCTCTCTCTCCCTCCCACTCTTGCTCTCTCATTACCACTCCCTTTTTTCTTTCTTTTTTTGTGCCTTTTTTGTGTCTTTTTTTCTTATTCTTGATTTAATTCTTTTTGTCTTTTCTTTCCATATCTTTTGCTCTTTCTCACACACAGTTTTATTCTCTCTCTCTCTCTCTCTCTCTCTCTCTTTCTCTCGTCCTCTGTCCCCTTTTTTCTCCATTTGTTTTTTTGTGTTTTCTCTTTTTCTTTTCTTTCTCTCCCTCGTTCTCTTTTATTTTCTCTCCCTCTTCTAACTCCCTCATTCTACCTCTCTCAGCCTTTTTCTCCTCTCTAATCTCTTTTTTCTCTTCTTTTATTCTCTCTCCCTCTCTTTTTTCTCTTCTTTTATTCTCTCTCCCTCTCTTTTTTCTCTTCTTTTATTCTCTCTCCCTCTCTTTTCTCTCGCATTCTCTTTTTCTCCTTTCTGTTCTTACTTTTTCTCTTCATTAACTCACTATCTCTTCGCTCCTTCTCTCCCTTTCCTTCTTTTTTCTCTGTCATTCCATCTCTCTCTTTCTGTCCCCTCTCTCTGAGAGCCTGTGGCAGGCCAGTCGAGTGACTAAAAGCCCTGAACAGGCAAGGAGGTGCAGAAACAGCTACTTTTACAATTAATGAAAGGCACAGGGACACACACTTAATACCAACAGCCACTCTGACCCCATGCAGAACAACAACCAGAGCATAATTTGTTCAATTATCTAAAATATTTGAAGAGCGTGGTGCAGCGACCCCAGAGGCTGCATTCAGCTCACAACGGTATGATGTGGTGCGGCAGCGTATGTTTACTATTATTACTATTGTTTCCAGTTTAATCACACTGTAATTTTTAGTTTTTTCAAATTGACATTACTGGTCATAGAGCAATGAAGTGATGGTAAGAAATTCACAGATATGAAATAAATAAAAAAAATCCTCCTCTGCTATTTATCAGTCTTATCATCCACTTAGACCCAAGAGATTTCTTTCCCCTCTCGCTCCCAGCTTGCCTTTTATTTCCCCTGCATTTTGCTGAAGGCCATGTTCATATTCAGAGAAGCAGCTCCGATTAAATCTCTGCTTTAGCTGAGCTGTGGAGGCAGAAGAGATGCTACAAATATATATATTAAAAAAAAAAAACAGAAACCCACCACTGCTTGTTTTTCCATGACTGGGGGCTTGCTCCAGAAAAAGGCAAGAAAGTAACTATGTGCCCCAAACATTACCGAGCACACATTACAGAAGGAATATGATTTTAAAAAAGGCAAAAAAAGAAAAATGGAAACTTTTTTTCTTTCTTCAGAAGGTCAGGCAAGTTCATGGTTTATTCAGTGGAGCTTGGTGAGAGTGAACAAACTCCTGAGATAATAAAAGTTTGGACATGTGCTGGACCGCTGGGCCGTGGCTGGGCCCGAGCCTCAGACACTGCACTGGAGCGGAGAGAGTGTTTGCTTTACTGAGGGAACAAACAACGAACAGTTAAAAGGAAATTATGACAACTCTCCACCACATCATGTGTAAATAAGAATGATCCAGTGCAGTGCATCAAAACTTCTCAAAAACAAGGAGCAAAAGGATGCAGAAACTGTTTGAAACTGAAGTGGTTACAGAATAGTTGACTGCCTGTAATTGCTTTTAGATTCTTAAGTGGCTACGCCAGTTGAGCTCTCCATGCTCTAAAACAATGCATTCTTCCTTAGCAATAGTTGCCAGGTTGGGTGTGCTTTTGAGAACACAAACACACAGAAGCTATCAAAGTATTTCCACCTGTTTTAAAGGCCCCTGAAGACAAAAGCCCTTCATTGTTCACCCCTCATTGCTTGCTAGCAGCTCAACATGGAGTCAGAACATTTTACATGCAGAGAACATAAAGTGTCCTCAAAAGTTAGTGAAAATAATATAATATTTCACTACATTTATTCAAAATATCCAAGGCAGTTTCCTTTTGGATGGTAAAATGGCTACTACTGGGCCTGCAGAAAGAGTCTACTGCCTATCAACCTGATGAGAAATGACCCACCTCCTCCCCTTTAGACTTAGACTTTAGATTAAAATAAAACTAAACAGGACTTTGCTGTAGGTGATCAAACCAAGGCACTTCAGTAATGACAATGACTTCACCACCATGCTGTACCCATAAATGTTGACATACATTAATTAACTGATGTAACAATTTAAGTTTTTAATAATTGCTTTCTATTTCAATGTAAAATGGTAATCGAAACAAGGCACGTCAGTGAGGAAAATGAACTGAGCTGTACCAATCAGAACTGTGCTGTACCAATCAATGTAAACATACATTAATTAACTGATATTATAATGGCATTAACTATTTCATAATGACATTCTATTGTAATGTGAAATGGTCCCAAACATGTATTCAGTCTATCACAAGAGTGTTAAAATATCTTTCTACACACATACAGATTTGTGGCTGGAGAAGTCATGATGCAGAATATATTATTTCAAACCTAAAAAAAACTATGGAATATCTAAGATAAAGAATATGCACCCAATCCCTTAAACTTCTTCACTTTGTTTGAAAAGTTGGGCCTCAGGATTAGAACCGGCTCTGAACATTTGTTTGGTAGCTGGCCCTGTCCATTCTCTTCTTTCCTTCTCTCTGCCTTCTCCCCAGCCCTGCAGAGAGGTTCCCTTCATCAGCAAGTGCAAGAGCGATTATGCAAATCTGATGCAACTACCTGCTGGCTCCAGGAGACTCTGTAATGCAGGCGCAGGGTTACGCTGTTCCCTGATCGCATGTCGCATATCCTCTCTGTGACACATGGAGCGAGGGAAGATGCTGCAAACTGGTGTCTGTCCAATCACGACTCATGCATAGCCATGGGGGAAGCCATGTATAATTAGCAGTTTCACTAATTTTACATTTTTTTCTTTCAGTGTCACTTGATTTTTTGTTTTTCAGATTAAATGGTTTGCCAAAACTATTACATATTAACCCATTCTTTTTAGACTTGTCTGTAATGGTCCGTAGCCACAGTTGATATGATTGTTATGCAGCATCAGCTATACACCATCTGCAGAGCACACCAATCAGCAGATAAACAAGACTGTCTTTTGGAAATTGCAAGCTAAATGTTTTATTAGCTTTTTTCCGCACGTTTTAATAAAGTGGCGACACTTCAAGACTTCCAACTTTTTATTCACTGGAACCAACAAATGTATGGTGTTTTCTAAAATGGGCTCAGCCATGTTTGTTTACAGGAATCACGGCATTCTGATTATGGTCACGCAAATGATTATGTGGGGTGATGGTTCAATTACGCTATGTTAATAATACCTACTGCATTAACATGATCATGTTAAAGTTTACCCTGCTGCACTCACAGAGCATCAAACATTTGCTTTCAAGGCCAAGAATGGACATGCTCCCCCATACATATCAGCATTGATCAAGCAGCGTGTCACTTCTCGTCCTCTCAGGGCTTCTAGCACGGCTTGTTTTGAGCCTCCATTGCTCAAAAGAAGAGGAAGACACTCTTCTCAGTCTCGGCCCCCCAGTGGTGGAACGAAATCCTTCTTCCAATCAGATCTGCAGAGTCCCTCACTGTCTTCAAGCGTCGTCTGAAGACCCACCTCTTCAAGGAGCACCTTGGTGACTCACTATGCCTCTCGTTTCTGCTTATTTTTTTCTTCTTCCCCTCCACACCCCCCTGCCAAACCCCCCCCCCCAACTTACTCTTATCTCCATGCCTTCCTTACCTTTGCCTTAACTTCTAACTGCTATTTGACAGGTGTTGTTTAGGTGTACTTAGCCTGCAGTAACTTGGTTGAATAGCGGATGTTGATTTAAGTATAGCTTTACAGGTTTAGGGAACAGATGTGGACTACTTGAGCACTGATGTATGTCGCTCTGGATAAGAGCTTTAGCTAAATTCTGTAAATGTAAATGTAAACATGAACATCACAAACATGGCACTGTAAATGCTAGTAGTATACTTTAAAGCAAATAGGCCATAAGCAGTTTTAAGTATTTTCAGAACTAATAGACATTTTACTCAATTACTTTACGTTTTAGGAGAATATGTACTTCAATAAATTGAGTAACTTGCTTTTACAGTTTACAGTGCAGAACCCATATTGATTTACAATTGTTATTTGCAAATTAATGGTGAATTTCCACGCTCAACCCAATAAGAAAAGATAGAGATGTTTGTTCAGATTAGAATCAGATGATTCTGCATAACAGATAAAGATGTATGTTGTAGAAATACTGTAATGTAAGGTTAATATCTACATTTGAAAGGCTCAATCAGATCATTTTAACATGATGTAATAAAAATTACAGCCCAGTATTTTACAGTATATTTTATTATATTATGTTATATCTTATATTTGAAATATTAGATCAAACAACTTTACCATATATTGTGCAGTATGATATTTAAAATAATAGAAGTTATTATTGTATATAATATACTAACATTTTCTGACCTGACAAGTGACTTCAAAATTTCCAAAACTTTGAATAATAGTGTGCATCAAACTAATATTAAATTAAATATAACATAACATCAGTGATGGACCTACTCGAAAATGTTACTATTTCAGGAGAAGAAAAAAAAACTTAACATTTAATACAAAATAATGGAATGAGGTTTTTGTTAATAATTGGAAAAGACAGCTTCAAATAATGTAAGAAATAAAGCTTTTCTCAATATATATAATAGCAAATATGGGCTTTTATATGATGCGATGTTTTCTGTGCGGTTTATTCTTTATTCAGTGATTCTGCTTCGCACTGAAAGCAAGTATCTTATCTAGAGATGGGCTAATTGAAACATTAGTCAGATCCTATCAAGTCAGTGCAAACATCGCCAAGAAATGATTTGCTATTAAGATTCAGATCCTCATTTTGCTTGCCATCGCCAAGTCATGATGTATTGTGAGTAAAAGCATCTCTTGATAGTTTATAGTCCTTTGGAAACACATTTTACAAATACACCAGTATTCCAGGCTATCATCATTTCTGGAAGGTCATAAAAAGGAGGTGTCATGGAGAGGACATATTCGACAGCATATGACACACGTCCTCCAAACATCCAGGTGTATGTGGGGGTTGCATACATCCAGTGACTCATATTTGCTGTCCTACATCCACAGCCAACTCCCTCTCTCTCTCTCTCTCTCTCTCTGTCTCTCTCTCTCTGTCTCTCTCTCTCTCTCTCTCTCTCTCTCTCTCTCTCTTTCTCTCACTTCTCTCTCTCACTTCTCTCTCTGTCTCTCTCTTTTCCTCTCTCTCTGTCTCTCTCTCTTCTCGCTCTCTTATCTCCCTCTCTCTCTATTCTCTTTCTTTCTCTCTCCCTCTCTCCATCCCTCTTTTGTTGTCTGTTTCCCTCTCTCAATCTCTCTCTCTTTCTCTCTCTCAATCTCTCTTTCTCCTCTCTCTCCCTTCTCTTTCTCTCTCTCTCTCTCTCTCTCTCTCTCTCACACTCTCTGACACGTACACACAAACACACACACACACACACACACACACACAAATACGAACACAGCTGTGTGATATGGTCAAAAATCATTATACACCACATTCATAGTGGCAGAGTTTCAGTGTGATGTGTTGATGCAGATTTTTGAGTTTGCATTTGAACAGAAAGCAGCATCTTTGATTCAGACTTTCCTATGCGTCACATTGGAGATTTGAGAGAGAGCAGATTTTAGAAGATTACCATGTAGAACTCGCCCTGAGCAAAGCCTGTAATTTGCAGGACTGCAGGAGAACGAATGCAAAAAAAAAACAAGGATCAGGAAATACCTTTTATAGCTTCAAATAGAATCAGAAATCACAAAAATTTAATTTTTCTAGTTCACATGCTAATTGTTTGCCACAAAATGACTGGCTTCTGAGCAAGGTCTAAATACCATTTCTCTTCAGCAAAAACAGCTATTATGGGTTCTATAGCTGATGGAGTACTTTTACCTTCAGACATTCCACATTTCAATTTCAGACATGATGTGCGGGTCAGTACTTGCTACAGAAGGACATAAAATGTTTCATGGTTTTTAAAGACCATGGCAGAAATCTTTTACTCTCAGGCAGAGAAGCGGTTCAATATTATCAGGAAGACTTCAGGGTAGGAGATATTATAATGCTCTAATGAAGCCAGTAGCTGTTAATGAACAGTCTGCTCATTACCACTTTATTAATCCATAACTAGAGTTTAGGCAGTTTATCATGTATCTAGATCTGAGAACAAGTGATATATGCATGCATCACGGTTGTGTGGAAGAAAGCAAATTTGAAGTGTTTGCTTGAATGCATTTTCCCACAACAGATTACATTTAATTCAATTAATTCCAATTCAGAGACAATGAATCTATCTTTGTCTGCAGAATTCAATCATAACAGAATATAGTTTTCAGAAAGTAACTTTCCATGTCATAGTCAATGAACCAACAACCTTAGATCTTTCTTTCCCTAAGGGAGAGGAAAGTAGTTGATTGATTTTCTTCCCAAATCTTCCAGATTTCTGATTCTGTTTTATAGCCAGAATCTTCTTGTTGCTTCTACTGTCATTAGAAAGAACATTATATTGGTTTAGCCCTAATTTACCAAAAAAAGGGCTTTTAGCAAACTGGAGGCTGGATAGTATACCCTGCACTGTATGATTAACAATACTGTCTGAATTATTGCAGCTAATGGTATGTGATAAAGTCAATAGAGATCTGAGAAAGAGCAAACATCCCCTGAAAAAAATAGAGGCAAGGTTAGTTGATGTAATTAGTAAGACAAAATATTTTCAGTTTAATGAGACAAACAAATCTCTATCTTGTCGAAAAGCTCCCCCAGTTTTGCTCTTGAAGCAGTAACGCATAGAATGCATTTTGAGCTGTAAATCTTCATTGCAAGGAAAAAAATGGAAATCAATCAACGCTGATAATGGGAGCTATCCATGGTGCTGAAAGAACTCAGTTTTTAAAAAGAGCATATTAAACCAAAAAATGTCAGAACTATTCTTTTCTATCCTATCCATCCATCTTTAAGCATACCCGCTAGCATGTGTGCATGCCCGAGAGCAAAGCCTGTCTCAAAGGAAATAATGTCTGTCCTAACATCAGCTGGTTTTGCCTCCGGAGAACTAAAGCACATCCCAATATTGTATTAATGAAGCACTTGTTTCTGAATTCTCTCCTGAACCCCCCTAAACTCAGACACAAAACGGTTAAGTCATCTGTGAAACAACGAGAAAAAAAAATCACTGGAGCCAAGTTTCAGAAATAGGAAGTATTAAGCCTCACGTTGATACATAAATAAGATTAAGGAGAGATATTTCGAATATGACCTTCCTCTGAGGCCCTCTAAATGCTAGAAGAAGAATGCACTGTGTTACCAATTTATTTAGTACACTTACCAGACACAGCAGCATTGATGGGTTTTTAAACACTATGTACACTTACAGACCACTCTGTTAAATACTCCTGCCTTGTTGATAGAGTTCGACACTATAGGCCATCTGTTGTCAGGTACAATCTGCATTAATCATTCTTTAGCCCTCAGTAGTGGGTTTTTTTTGGACCACCAGACGATTAAGTGTTTTTTGTTTTTACTACCAGACCATTGTTAAGTGATTGTTTTTTACTACCATAACACTTTTAAGTGATTTTTTTGACTACCAGACCATTGTTACATAATTTTTTTGGACTACCAGAACATTGTTGAGTGATTTGGGGTTTTTTTGGTTGTCGTTTTATTTTTTTCATTTAGAGGCTTTTTTTGGATGGTTCACTGCTTTCAGTCTGGCTCTGATAGTGATGTGCAAAAACCCCAGCAACACCACAGTGTCTGATACACTCCAGTGCCATGAGCACTACCACACAATTATCATGTTAGTGTCACCACAGTATTGAGAATGTTCCACCACCCAAATAATCCATGGTCAGCAGTGGTCTCATGGCTGTCTGAATGCCCTTTCCACTGATGGATGGGGTAGAGAGAGGCTGATACATTGTGCAGTAACAGATGGGTAACAATCAGAGATTGCAAACCTATACAGTGCCAAATTGACAGCATGTGTGTTTATGAGGCAGCTACTAAAAAGCTAGCAACTGAGTGTGTATATAAGTAGAGCTGATCTGAACTCATATGCCTTTATATAAGTATAAGGGGGGGTCAAGCTCATTAATCAATTTGGTATCAATGGACTGGAAAAATAAATAAACAAACAAACAAACAGAAGCATCTTTTTCAATATGTATAACACTATGTAATATTGGAATTAGTCATAGTCGTACTGTCCATTCACAGCCGAGGACTGGATCTTTGGTGAACCTCACTGGATGATGCTTTAGTGCCAGGTCACTGAGTGTTGCCGGTTATCAAAATTTGAAGTAGCATCCTGGTCTGTCCTACTCCACAACTCCATTATTCTTCTCTATTCAACAGTAATGGTAGCACATTTGTGTCTGTGTAATATGACATAGCTCTAGCCAGTATATTACTTTATCTGAAGAGAAGAGAGCAGGAACAGGAGAGAAAAGCAAACATATCACACGGTAATGGTCCCATCGTGTCCTTGGCAGTGGGGAAGACAATGTTTGCCCTGCATGATCCGCTGTCCCTTTGACAAACACTGAGTAAGCTCAAACGAGCCTGGCAGAGATGGAGCTTTACCAAAAAAAAAAAAAAAAAAGGAAAAACAGGCTGGTGCGATTTTCAGTCACAATTTTTGATTTCTCTGTGCAATTTATGCATAAATTAAATACGAATAATAGAGTGCAGCTTGGTTGAAAATGAAAAGGATCACTATGGTGAACATCCATTTATAACGCTACACTCCTAAAAAATAAAAGAGCCAGATGGAGTTCTTTGTATATTATGGTAGAACCATTTGTGAATTCAAACATACCTCAGTCTGAGTACAACACATGCCTATAAACACCATTTGGAATACTAA
>JBBPCX010000147.1:19509013-19527309 GCA_037974365.1 Hydrocynus forskahlii | reverse complement strand
TATATTGTGTATGACATATAAGCTGGGAAGGATAGGTATATTATGGTGACTGATAATTATGATAAATGATAAATATACAACATATAACATTCAATACATAAGCAGAAAACAGTAGGAATATTCAGTATGTAGTATCACTTCACTCTTATCTATCATCTAGTATTGAATGCAGTTGTTTTCCCAACATAATTGGTATAATTACAACTTTTTGCTGATTCATCTACAGTCTGAAATGAGACACTCAACTCACATTGAGTGGCTTTCCAGACAAAAGCCTGATTGATAGCAAGGCCGATTGATGCAGATGAGACAATAAATCTAGAGCATGAGCATACAGTGCAGTGGTTTGATACTGCAAACGTTGGTCTCATTGTTTTTAATAGAAGGCAAAGAAGCTGTTTTGTGTGTTTGCAGCATCTAAGATCCCAAATACTACGAGTTTGCTACTTTCACAGGAGCCAGTTTGAAGCCTGTACATATCTTTATGACATCTTCATGCAAAATGTTACTGTGCAGTCAAAGTGTGGAAGCACACACTATTGTCACTGTCATGCCAAATCTGACAGCAGTTTTCCTACAATATTTTGTAAGTATTTCAAAATAGAAGGAAAGAAATGGCCCCAAAAGAACTTGAAAGAGAAGGCATATATTTGTACTCAAAGGTTTGAACACATCCAGCAAAATGACATGTTTTTGCTAATTTTCTATGTGAAAATATTTTAAAAATCACACCTTCTACCAAGAATAAACTTCAATATTGGGAACGCATATATTATAAAGTATGCCATAACTGTTGCACAGGGTACATATGTCAGCAGATTAACATTAACTGTACATTTTAATGTGCTGAAGTATGTTGTATGTGCACTTTGACAATATTACATATGACACTGATAAAACATAGTTTGACTATGTGACACCCAAACTTTTGTATTGTTACTTGTTACATTTCTGTACATTAAAGGTAAGTCTTAATGTTCTTTCTAAATATTTCTACAGTAAAGACTGCCCAGTGTCATTATAAACACAGAGGCTTCCTGAGTGCTGCAACCATCAAACCACTGGTCTTAACATCAAGACACTGAGAGCTTGATCCCAACAACAGTATTTCACTGGACTCACTGGATAATTGGACTGACTCTTTCTCGAGGTGGGCAGGATGGTCCTCCCTCTCCTCTCATTACCCAGCATGATGCGAGTCACTGTGCTGTCCTGCTAGCTGATGTAACAGAATTGGCAGCAAATGTTCTCCTCCAAGATGTGTTGAGCTGTCTGATGCTCTAGCAGTAGTTTGAAAAGATGTAGCGTTGAAAGTCTTGAAGAAATCATATGTGAACCTTTTCCCACCCAGCTTTGTTACCACTGTGTGATGGGGAGAGCAGATGGAAATTAGTTTATTGTGGAAAAAATAATACACGCATATAACTTAACCTTTGTAGCTAAACCTAGTGATCAAAGAGCTTCAGTCCTGGCTGATGCATCAAGGAAAGACAAAGAGAGTGCTGGACTGCGAGTTGTAATGTCTAACCCTGTCCCAGTGGCCACTGCTCAAAAATAAAGCACAATTATAAAGTTGCTCAATAACACAAATATCTCAAGATCAGCCTTCACTTAAAATATAATTATTGTAATTATATTTTATATAATATATAGAAATTATTATCAAAATAAATAATATGTTGATGATGATTAGTATTATTGTTGCCACCTAAACTTAGCTTATGCTTAACTTTATGCTTATTACTACTACTTAATACTTGACTTAAAATATTTAGGTTGACTTTACTATATTTAAAACTTAAGAAAAAGTCTTTGTAACTGGACATTTTCCAACTCTATTTAGTGGCATGTGCTGTTTTGTACTGTTAGAACATTTCTGCAGTAGTTAGAAGCTATTATGCCGACAGACAGAGGGCAGATAATTGGCAGTGTAACTGAAAGCAGCTGTTTATCTGTAGTAATGCCTCTGAGTTATGAGTAATGCACAAGACATGAATACGATTTGAACATGGTCTCTGCACCGTCGAGAAGCCACAGCTCCAGCCAAGCGATTCCAACATGGCTGTGGTCCTTAAATCTGACTTTCATACTCAGAGTGCAGTGTTTGTGCCCTCGTTAGACTCCACGGGGGCTGACAGAAGCCAGCTGGCGCAGGTCGAGTCACTGCTTCTTCCATACCATATGAGGAGAAGCTTCACTGGCCAAGCGCTCAGAGCTTGTGTTAAACACCGACTGCAGCCCTGATGAATCCACCCACATAGTCATCATTATTGGCACCCTCGGTAAAGATGGTACAAGTCATGAAAACGTGTTTATGGTTAATGAAATTTAGAACATGAGGAAAAATATAGCCTGTATTTTTATGTAGCCAAAGTAAAGTTAAATCAAGATGCCTTTTGCTTATTTATACATATAGATGCAATTGTTCGGATGCCACAGAAATGACATTTTGTTGAGTTTCTAAGTGACTATAAGTACATATCGTCCATAGAGAACACTGCCATACATATAATGCAAATGTTGGTTTATTTGCAGGATTTAAAATAGAGGTGAAAATGAAACATATTAATGTGGCACATTTTAATGTTTTTTTGCATACATAAATTCGCATTAAAATGCCATGTTTATGTATGTGTAAATAAATATTTATAGATTTATAGATTTATAGATTAATTTTTTTCATTATCTTCTTGCAGTGGGATTCTTTTGGATGGCAAAAACAGTGCTAGTAGTACCTTAAATGTAACTGAAACATAAAAAAATCTATTAATTGTGCAAAAAACGTTTTAAAAAAAAAGAGAAAAAAAAGGGTTCAGGTCTGCTTATTCCAACAGTGAGATACAGTTAGCGTCAGGTAGCTTCTGTCTGCAAAATGTTAAAGATGGCAGTTCATAAGATCAAGGTCAGGCAGCAGACATTAGATGAAACAAAGTTACCGACTGGCAGAGGGTGAACCCGATTCTCCACTGACCGGGATGATCGTCAGCTCCTTTGAATTTCTCTCAACATCTGTAGGAAGTGACCTAGAAAAAGAAAGGCAGCTGTGGTTAAGTTTATGGCAAGTTAGAAATGGGCTCCTCCAAGTGGGGTTGAAGTCATGCTATAAGAAAGTCAAGCTAGAAAAAAGCCTTTCATCATCAAGAAGAAGAGCCAGGCTGAGGTTGGTAAAGACCAGACGGACTGGAGTATGTTCATCTTCTCTGATGAGTCCAGTTTTCAGCTCTTCCCATTACCTGATTGACTGATGGTTATATGGAAACAAGTAGAGCTTTACACTGGTTAGATGCATCTACTGTGAGATTTGGTGGATGATGGGGTGCTTCAGCAAGGCTGGAACGGGGGCAGATTTTGTTTGTGAAGGACACATGAATCAAGCCATGTACAAGGTCATCCTGGAAGAAACCTTGTTTCCTTCTGTTCTGATAATGTGCCCTAACCCTGAGAATTGGGTTTTCCAGCAGGAAAATGCTCAAATGTTACACAGACGAGTCAATCAAGGTGCGGATGGAAGACCACAAGATCAACGCCCTGTCATGGTCAGCCCAATGTCCGGACCCAAACCCCTCTGAAAACCTCTGGACCAAAAGGAAGATGAATGGTCACAAGCTGAGCTGACTGAACTTTTGTGCCAGTAATGGCATAAAGTCATCCAAGAGCAATGTGAAAGACTGGTGGAGAGCATGCCAGGATGCATGAAAGCTGTGATTAAATGTCAGGATTATTTAATCAAATACTTGTATTTGTAATGACTTCCTAAGTTCAAACTTTAGTACTGTGTTGTTTAATTTTAAATAAATTTATTAAGTGCATTATTTTCATGTGGAATTCAGAAATTGTTCATTTAGCAGTGGCCTTGTATATATACATATGTATATATATTCTTGTATGTACATGTGATGTCAGGTATGGGGTGGACACACTAGCAGGAAACAGCGTTAGTAGTGAAAATAGGTTTTAATAGACAAAGTTCAAGATTCAAGGTGCTTCACACATGAGCTTCAAACAAGTATAGATACACTGTAGTACTGGAGGACCTTCACTCCAGTAGGCAAGTACTGAACATAAAGACGAATACAAACGTTCCAGAGGACCTTCACTCCGAACAAAACTGAAACTGAACACTGGAAGGGTTACTCTGCTGCAGAGTCGATCCTCTTGAAGCTTTAGCAAGCCCTCTGTCTTCAGGGGCCAGTGCAGCTACACCACACTCCGTGGAGCTCTCACAATGCGGAGGGCGCTCCCACACTCACACCTGTGTGGGACAAACACATAGAGGGGACAGACACACAGGAGAGGCACAAGTCAAGTACCAAGCAGCGGGTGTGAACAAAGGATCCAGCTTCACGTTGCTTGGCTGGCATAGACTCTCTCCACTGCCACTTAGAGAGAGAGACCGCTGGTTGCCAACAGGAAAGTCCTTTTGCGTGCCTTCGTGAACACAAGCATGCAGTCAAGAGCAATCCAGTTTCTTTACACAGGAACCAGAACCAGAGCCGAATGATGGAGTTGGGTGACCACGCAAAGATTCTGTGAATTGGCTAGGCTTTAAAAGGCACATGCACACGCAGACAGCCAATCACACGACACGGACAATCAACTCAATAGCAAGCATCACTTAAACTAAGCACAAGACAGGTGGACATGTCGTTAGGTACCTAGCAACACAGCTAAGGAGCTAACAAAGCTCCACACTCTCACCTGGGTTGCTTGGGCACCAAACAACCACACACACAACAACCTATGACATCACAAGAACATGCTCAGGGCTGTGTACCACCTAATACTCTGGCAACGGGCTCCGTTGCGGGCGTGACTGAGATGGACCAGATGTGACAATACATACACACACACACACACATTATACCCACTAAATCCCTATTGTATTTTTAGTGAATTTACTATGCTTATATTTAGATTTTTACATTTATATACTTAACCTTTAAAAATGTGTTCATAAACAGATGTATTGTTTGATTAGATGGATGAATTAATTATGCAGGGATAAGAGATAAATCTACTCCCTTTTATCGTTACATGCATTTTAATGCCTGCTAAAAGTCAAGGAGTCCCTGCTGAGTTTCTGTTGGTAGATCTGTAGAAGTATTTTCAGACATGTTTCAGGACACTCCAGCATACTAACTTCATATGTGTACACAATACAGAGACACACGCTCAAGGAAAACAGGAAACAAAATAAATGCAGGCATAAACAAGATTCTCTAGGTATGTCAATGATTAATCATTGAACACATATGTAAAATAGTTATCTTTCACTTTCATTCCCCATGAAACGCTGGCAAAAGCGATTAAAGCATGCAAATATGCAGGGTTGCTTATGTTTCAATCTATGTTGCCTCCAGTGACTGCTGACTGCTTGTTTATATGAAGAATAATCATTGTACGCTACAGGCATCCGTGGCAGTACTGCCCCGAAATTTTCAATTTATGCAATTCATTAATTGCTGTCCAGTTATGCCCACATCACACTTTGCGTTTCTTAAACTGAAGACCACAGGGTGCTGTCAGTGGAAATCATTCTTGATAATATGTGAATAAAATGGCATGGGTCACATGACCCAGCCAAGATCCAGTGAAGCAAAAGGATGATGAATGACTGTCTAAACCAACCAGCACCAACAACTGCACACGCTGGATACACCTGTTTATTAGGCAAGAAATAAAAATGACCTTTTCTGAGGGCTGTGAAATAATAACATTGTTTCTGTATCTGTTTATTGATCTGAATCTATTTTAACTAGAACTGGAAGCCTGCAGTGTTCTTTTTTGTGTGTTTGCTTATTTGCTTATTTGTCTTCTTCAGCTGAATTGAAACTGTGACAGTAATGAAATGGGCTGCATGTCCTCTCCTGAGCACAGAACATGGCAGGCCTGCAATGAAATGACTGTGGGACATTTTAACAAGGACATATTAAACAAAATCTACGAATAGAACTGTAAGTAAACATAGATTAAATCACAAAATTCAAAGAAGATTTGAATGCAGTTTATACAGAAATGTGTAAAAGGTTGTTAATAATGTAATATAATATGTTAAATACTGCTGTGTAGCCTAAAGGCTTCAGTTCTGTAGAACTATGATTTTGCAGGCTAGTGGATGAAATAATTGACAAATGCACACAAGCAAGCAATGTGTCTTTTAGCTGTCTGGGATCCAGCCTCTCCTGTTTCCACTCCCACCGTGTATTTGCTTCACCCTGTCTCCTCCTAAGTTTCTGGGCTCTTCCCATCTCCCCAGTTAGAATCCCAAGCTGTGTCCGGTTGTCTAGGTGTATGTGGCCCTCTTGCTTCCTTTTGTTTCGAAAATGTACATGTTTGCTATCTCCCTAATAACTGAAATTTCTCACGGTTGGTCCAGATGTTCACCACCTCTAAAAGCTCCCTCTCAGAAAGTTATTAATCTAAATGGTTATGAATTTACTGTCTAGCACTTGAAACATTCTTTCGCACTCTGAGAAAAGTTTGGTCTGTAATGTATATTTACCCTTTGCAGTAAGGTACCTGCAGTGCATTTTTCGGTAAAATGGTCCCCATAGAAAACTTTATTTTTAGTTCTGCCACAGTTTTACCATCATCTTCATGACATATAAATGTGAGTATAGGTTCACTGGTCATTTAAGAAGGTAAACAAATATTTCTTAGACATTTTTCTGTCACCACCACTGTAAAGATACATTGAGTTGGTAGGTTTCTCCAAAGCGGAGCATTTCATTTTTAAATAGGCAAATAACCAATCACCAGAATTGATTATTTTGATTCTGAAGAAGAAGTAAGATCCCTGTAGATTAAAACCTGCTCGAAAATAAATAAATACATACATACATACATACATACATGCATACATACATACATACATACATACATAGCAGTGGCCCACCTACTCAGATCAGTATTCATGCATGTTTATAATTCATTGTCAGATCATCACAAATAATGCATTCATTCTTAGTTGCATCCATACTTCATCAGTGGTGCTTCTAAACACCTGATGATATTCAGGCAGCGGCCCAGGCTCTGCTCCCCCTCCCCTCTGGTGCTGAGTGTAATAGCACTGTGCTCCTATGGGACTGGCCCCATCTCCTAGGTAGAGCTGCATTTAGAAGTAAATATCAGTCTTCCCCTGCAGCCCTGAGCAGAGGAGCTGCCCTGTCGCGAGCTGAGCCCCTCGCAGAATGAGCACCCACCCAGAGGTGCAGACCCTCCACAAATAGAGTCATGGCTAGACCAGCACCCCACAGGATCGACTTTCTGCCTGAGAAGAATCAACAGCCACACCAGGAGCCATGAAGCTGCAGCTGCTTACAAAATTAGCTTCCTCGCAGCGCAGAATATTTCATTTTAACCCCTGAGCTGGGAAGGTTGCTGGTTTTGTAACAAGATGCTGAGCTTACTGATAAGTGTTACTCACAGACTGTGATTAATCTGTTCACCTCAAACTCTGTTTACAGCAGTGAGGTTTTAATAATATGTGCTTGATTAGCATTGTCTTCATTACCTTTCAAAGACACAGGGCTGCAATTCCAGCAACAATCTTGCATCATTAAAATCAAGAGAGATCTTTAGCTCAGCTAAGAGGGGACCAGTGAGGAAAACTGGTACCACTTTACAATAAGACTATCCATATAAATAATTCATATTCAGGTCATTAATTAGGTTGTAGAGAGCTAAGAAATCATTTAGAAGCTTTTACAAACAGTTGCCATACATTGATGCAGGCTCACTATTTGGCCAGATCTGATGTTTTAATGGTAGTTTTATGTTAACAAATACATGAGGAAGCTAACAGTTTGACATTTTGCCTGAGAAATAATAAGCCAATAGCAAGACCTGAGCCCTTGCCAAATAGTGAGCCTACATCAATGTATGACAACTGTTGTAACTTGTTTTAGAATTGCTGATTAATGATTTATAAACTCCCTACAACTTAACAGACAACCTGATTATAAATCATTTATAAACACTTTATACAGGTAGTCTTCTTGTAAACTGCTACCTGGAAACTTCAGTGATGAAGAGAAGGGCCTTGAAACTTTCTGACTTTGCTCACCTCCCTTGTTTTCACACAAGTTGCTTTATTTAGGGCATGTAAACAAGGTGCACCTCTTCAGAACCATCAGTGTATAAAATCAGCGTAATGACATACAGCCTGGTTTTAAGCATCTCTGCAAATATGACCCAAATCCCCCACATATTAATGTATGTATACACTGCTTTCTCCACGTTTCTCCACATGTTTTATCCATGAATGTTAAGGCCTCATTAATATTCATGCTGCCTGATCCCCATACTGCCCACCCCTTCACATATTTTGAAAAGATTTCTTTTCTGAAGGCATGCTGCTGTCGGCATCATGTCTAAAACCAGATAGGAAAGTGTGCAACAAAAGCTTGGAAAAAAATTGCTCCTAATAAAACTGACAGCAACATTTCCTGGGCAGAAATACCGCAACTGAATGATGTATTACTCAAGAGACCAAGCAAAAAAAGTAACTTTTGAATGTTCTGGTTACCAAACACCAGATAGACCCTGTCTTTCCCTCAATCTGCCCACTTTCATGCTCATACAAAGAGAGCACGGCCCTCACAGCCCACATACACTGTACAGGCCCCAAAGGTCATTTAGATTCCTGCTGCTTAGCATAAATAAGGCATTATTTTAGCACTGTCCCGTTTTAGTTAAAATAATTGGGATATGTTGCATGGGTAAGTGGAAAGACCCCACAAAAAAGACTGAATTTGAATTACTAGGGTGGCTTCACCAGGTGCAGGTGAATTTAATGAATGCCGATCACTAGTGGGTACACTGCAGCGTGGGCAAAACTCCTCTCACAGCCTCCACCTACAAGTCTAAATTTACATGCAGACACTTAGGAGTTAGAAGAACAATTTTACAGACATTCATAAACCCATAAACTTCTGGTATTAGAATAAAGAGCGCACACACACACACACACAAACACACACACGCATGAATGCTGTGCTGGTACTTGTAATCCCCAATATGGTAGCAATATTCCATCCAGCTACAAGAGCAGTCAACACGACAAGCAGATGCTGAGCAGAGACCATAAATTATTCACGCCGTCATGCAAAATGATCTCATTTTCTCTATGTTAAATATTTACTCTGGTAAAAGCATGCACACGCATACACCCCCACTCCAACCCCCCAACACACACTCACACACACACACACACACACACACACACACTTCATAAAATCAACAAATCTCACTAAGTGCAAAGCTGCCTTCTCTCTTTCCTCTCGTGAAAGTAATTGGGTCCTAATTCTTCCCGGGTGGGGATGGAGGTAGCATACGAATTGCAGGTTATTAGGCCTCACTTCCATAGATTGTTGTCACTTAAGAAATAATAGCTTTTCCCATATCAAGAGGAGTGAATATTTATAGGGTGAAAAATGTATTAAAAGCTGCTTTATATTCCCCCTTTTTGTGATTCTGCTGTCAGGTAAGTTGGTGTTAGGCCATTAATTGACCAATATTATAGAGCTACAGTGCATTAAAGAGGGTATGTGACAGCTTTTTCTAACGTTTCTCTCATCTTCTCTTGATCAAATGACCTTCGTCAGGCTGATAACCGGTCGTATGATTGAGCAATCAGACGAAACCACAGTGGTTAAAGTGAAATGAAAGCAGGATGTGGCAAAGGCAATAAGACAAAAAAATTAAATACATTTCTTCAGACAATGGCATTTCAGGGCTTTCTAATGCAGCTCACTGCCATCATTTACATTACAAACAGCTTTAATGCACTGCTACTGGCTCTTGTGCTTACAAATGTATGTAGTACATTTAGAAGCTTTTTTAGTCATCTTTAAAGCCCACATTAAAGACATCTTCAAAATGAACCACGGAGTGCGGAAGCTATGTTTTTGGAGAGTAAGTTATTAAATAAAAGCAGTAATTGATGGAGAGTGATTGTACAGGGTCAAAATAAGAGAAGTGCCAGGCAAACGGTAAAGAACCACCAGTCTATCATTGTGCTGCCAAAACAGTTCTAATTCATCGAGGAATGGACTCCACAAGACCTCTGAAGGTGTGCTGGGGTATCTGGAATCTAGCAGCAGATCCTTTAAACACTGGCACATGATGCAGTGTTAAAGAAGCTAAGATTCAAGACTTTCATGACTATAAATGGCCACAACACTATAACAACTGTCAGAGAAAACAAATTTCATCATCTTAAAAAAGTACCATTATAAAGTTTTTCTCTCCATTTGATTAGTCTTGAAAGAGACAGCATGCAGCAATTACACACCTGCTTGGACAGAAAGAAAATAACATTATTAAGCAGTAACACAGATTTTAAATGAAAGTTTCTGGGTTTTTATTGGTTTTGTTCCAAGGAAAATATTTGTTTTCACTTTGTATTTTCATTTCTTGAACCAGCTCAGAGTTTTGCTCAAAATAAGCCAATTGCAAAAATAAATTAGTTTTCTAGACTTCTTAAAGTTCTCAGGAGTAACATTATTAAAAAGCAATCGAATGGAAAGCTGCAGAGTCCAAGGAACAGCCAAGAGCATACTTGTCAGTACAGTTAGTTCAATAAGCAAGTGGAAAGTTCACGCATTCATAGCTGATAGTCCCAGGACAGGTGTGCCATTCATTTGGAACAAAACACTCTGGTCAGACAAAACTTGGCAATAATTCAGCTCACCATTTTTGGAGAAAGGAGGGTTGCATGTAATATCCTAAGAACACTATACCCACTGTAAAGTAAGGAGATGGGAGCATCATGACACAGAGCTGCTTCTCTATAAACTGTACTGGGGCAATATACTGAAAGAAACATGAATGGAGTGTTAGCGAATAATAACGGAGACTTTAATCTCTTTGACCAAGAAAAGAAATGGACAAGTCGATTCCTTTATCAAATCTGCAGCATCTTTTTTTAAATCAAATTTTATTTAATTTCTCAGTTTCCAATTCATGCTCATGAATACGTTCTTTTTTTTAATTTTCAAACTTATTAGCACAAGATCAAATGGCATGTGCATTTGGACATGTATTTGTTTCCTAAAACCTTAATTAAGCACACCCTCCTGGTATGAGGCTGAGATGTGAATCTATAGAAATCCATGTATATAAAGGACAGCAGCGCTGTCCAAACTATGGTTGGACAGTACTGCTCTGTTTAAGTATTCTGCTGCTTCTCTCCTTCCACCAAAGCTCAGAATAATGCACTGTGGTCATCAAGTGTTTGTGCATTGATTTTTACATTGCTACTCCACACTGGTGTGAATGTCCGTGTGAAGGACATCACTTTGCATCATTTCTGCAAGAGAACAAAATAAGAGGGGTTTTCCGGTGGGTTTTCACACACCATGGTCATCTACGGTTTGCGCTCATGTAATTGCTCATCCCTCTTTGTGTCTGTTAGAAGATAAATCCAATACAGCACAATGGTCTTATCGTTACTGGATGGCGTCCAATCCATTTCGCAGTGACAACTACCTTTACACCAAACAAACAGACCCTCTGGCACTCTCTAATTGAAAATCCATGGTGACATTTATACTACAATCCGAGTGACAGGAGTGAGGATCTGCCTTTATGTATTATCATGCAACACTGATCAATAATTTGCTAACTATATCAAACAGTTTATGGACAATTCATTTCAGTACATGAACAAGGAGAATAAAATATGATTGCATTATATGTTATCACCTACAGTTATCCTATACATGCACCGCAACATTATTTCTCATGGTTGCTCTACATCTAGAACGTGAGAGTGTAGAATAAATATGGCGAAGCGGAGAAAAGGTTGAATGAAGTGTTTGGGGAAACTTTGTGATTTAATACCGGGTGCACAGGGGCCTATTAATCAAAAGGCTCTGTCAGAGTGATACAATTTTATTTAGGAGTTTGTGATACTGCAGGGGGAAGGCAAAGGGAACCTGGAGTTTACTTTAATTATTGAGCCAGGTAACATCAGTGTTCCCTACAGAGAGATAGAGATAACTCTCCATCACTTCTGCATTAGTGCATGATTTAAAACAGAGGATATCAGAGGAGAACTTCACTGCCTCATGCCTTTCAAAAGTTACTCATTACAGACACAGTAGTGTTTTAGGGAACTTCCAGATGTATTACTGATATGGAACCCCAGAGATGGAGACTCGTGTCAGTGACTCATTTTGACTGCCTCAAGTTAGACATACCTTTAACTGACTCGCAAGTTACCTCAGACATGCCCTAACTGACTTGCCTTTACTTTAAGAATGTTCAGCAAGGTTTAAATGCTACATTATACCAATTCAAAGGAGTGAAGGAAATACGATTTGGTCCATTTAAAGCACTGATTATAGCTTTCATTCTAATCTCAGTCATTTTCAATGACAATCCCATTTTGAAGGTTAGACTTTAAAGACAAAAATCCTTAAAACTGGAAAGTTAAGGTTTTAAAATGTCTTGTTTTTTAAGTGTTTAACAAATATGTCAAAATTAGTGTTTGCACATTAATTGATATCCTCTGCTAGTGAAGGCCCAATAATTACTTCATCAAAGATTTAGGTATGTGGGTTTTATATTAAGTATGACCAATTATAATGAATTACCCATCAAGAGCATCCAATCTGTATGTTCTTTTGGTCATTACGGGACTGATTGACCATGAGAAATTAATCAACGTCATCCTGATAATTACTGAAAGATCAGGACAGCTATTGTTCTCAATGGCAGTTAAATGTGTTGAGCTTTAGATTTAGGTCAGTGCCTAAACTGAGTGCCAAGCAGTCTAATTAACAAGCTTTCATTAATTAAAATAAGGCGAATGGCAAGGGGGGGTATGTCATATGGTTTGATCGTTAAATCAAGAGTTATCAGGGGAGTTTAACTGGTGTGGATGGGTTAGTGGGAGGGACAGACTGGTTTCCCTTCATCTTTCAGTTGGGGTGTAAGTCAGAGGCAAATTTCTATTTTTATAATTCTGTCTAATTTCACCCCCAGCCTAGCCTGCCCCTTCAGTTTATACAGACAAGGTCATTTAAATTCATTTCTCACTGGGTGTGATCTAGGCTCTCCCCACTGAAGTATGAGTAATGATACACCATCAGCCTAGAGCCTACAATACACTCTAAAAAAAGAAGGGTGCTTTGGAGTGATGCCATAGAAGAACCACTTTCTGTTCTTTAAAGAAGGACTTCTCAGACTTTTTCATTCCAAGGACCACACAGTACTTGTCTTGAGACCCAGCAAATAATTTATGAAGTAAAATAAGTCATAAACTCACCAGAGAAACATCACTTTCTTTCAAACTATAAATGCAGTGACAGACCGTTGTAAAAAAAAAATGAAACATGCAGAGATTGTGGAATAGATTTGAATGGATTTGTTCTATATTTTGATCTGTTCCATTCAGTTTTGGTGTTAGCTCAAACAAATTAGTGCATTATATAAATACTCACCTGGACAATGCATGTCTAATCAAGTCTAACTTGCTCTGTTGTTAGCTAGCTTAGCAGGTTAGCATTGTGCTCTGTTCACTTCTACCTTCAGTATAACAATCACTGGAGCTTCACCAGGAAATGAAGATTCCTCATATAGTTTAGAGAACCTCAACATCATCGAAAGGTTTGTCACAAATGAATACTTTCTGCACTCTGAAAAAGATGGGGCCATAAAAGACCTACTTTTAATTCACTCCAAATATTATACAGATTCTAAGTTCTACTCTTAGATTGGGATGGAACCTTTATACTTTGCCCTCACTTAGGAATCAACAAACATGGTTCATTAGGGGGACAAAAGTGGCTCTTCTTTGGTTTTTTTGTTGTTGCTTTCTTTTTCTTTTCGGAGAGTGCGGCACTTAATGAATTTGCCTCTTACCAGATGAATTTGCACATTAAACTTAAAAAGTAAACTTGACTTTTTATGGGTGGATATGGAGTTTTGTCTTTGTTTATTTTATCTCGGAGGGTCTCAGCTGTGCCATATTACTAACCCTGCTGTATGGAGGCTGAACTTTACTCCGGCTAGCTCTCACTGTGAGTTAATTACATGCTTGAAAAAGGAGCTACATAACAACCACCAAGAGAGTAATTAAAATAAAACAGGTGTGAATTCTGTGACTTATACACGCACACACAAAACAGTAATTGAAAAACAGATGTGATGGAAAAAAAAATACTTCAATGGTCCAAAAACAGGGTTATTGGGAAAATATATGAAAACAGCTAAAAGCACCTTTCACTTGAGCCTGCTTAACTACATAAAAATCCATGTTACATTGTAGTTGGTGCCCTGCTGTCCTCCACTTCTGCAGAAAGGAATTAAGCTTCAGCTGCTGCTCCGACTGTCTTATATGCCTCACTGACAATGGTGACATCAAGGCTTTGACAGATGCAATTTCCTTTGAAATTAATGAATGGTAAATAATTACTTTGCACACACTCATACACACACAAGCAACTAAGGAGGAGAGAGAGAGAAAAGAAGGAAGAGGGAAATGTCAGTCGCAACACCTCAAGCACTGGAGGAGTTAAAAGGAGAGGATGAAGAGTTGGAGAATCTTCCAGAAGACCCTTAGGGGCAAGGATTTCTGTTTGTGTTGCCTGAAGTGTGCATGAGTGTGCGTGAACCTCACATTCAGTTCCGCTCCACTGTCATGTCTAGGAATCTCATCCATTCATCAGGAAAGTCAAAAGAAGCTTCCTCTCGAGAGGATCCCGTGTGCTTCATATTAGCATATCAAAGTCCTCTTTTATTTATAATTCCATCTAAAGTAATTATTAAATGAACACTGTTAACTGCTGACTAGGGCTAAGACAGTTTTAAGGGGAGCTGCATTTAGAAGGTGGAGGAGGAAGGGTGAGAGAGATCAAAAGTATGTTAATATCCGTGTAAAAAGAAATAAAGAAGAAGCTAGGAGCATGAAGGTCTTTGACAACAGAGGTGGTAGAAAAGAAGTGTTCTAAAAGATCTCACACTCCAGGGGTAGAAAGCTCTATGAGAACTGACAGCATGTGACTAAGTTTTTTCTCTTATTAAAAATGACATATCAATAGAAATGTAAATATAATTTTGAAAAAAAATGTTTGGGGAATTTGCATTTTGTTACCATATGGCAACAGCATGCAACAATAAATCTGGATTCTCACTGCACAAAATGGGAGGAAACCAATATTCTGCAGTATGACAGCTGTATTCATCAGATATTATGTAAGACGTGATGTGAAAATACTTTTGTCCAGTGTGTCCAATGGAAGCATTTTCTTTCATTTTCCTTTACATTATTTGCACTTCAAATTGCAGTTATTTTGTTGCATTATAACAACTGCAGTTATGTTGTTGCATTATAGACCCATTATAGTAAGGGTGACGTCTCGCACCCCCCCACCCCCGCTTTTCAAAATCATTCGTCCCATCAACCCCCACTTTTTCCGTCCCGGACTACAGCAGAGACATAGAGTACTGTATGCAGCCCCCCAGGACAATAGCCGAGACCACCCCCCACAATCCTGGTTAAGGATCAGAGAATTGATGTATGGATGGATCATTTTAAAGGTAGGTGTAACTCAGTGGTTAAATGCATTAAGCAGTATGCTGAAGAAAGAAATAAACATTACATTAAGCACCTTTGATTTCTTTCATAGGTGTTTCTGATCAGCTATGCTAATTAAGCCCATGCTGAGCTCACTTCAACATGTTCCATTCATGCAGTTTGATAAAAGGGATCGAGGTTGCCTTTAAATCAGTCCCTTGAAGCTTTTGCTGAATGTTGTTGGCTTAAGTGTTCACTGTAAAATTTTTGCTCCTGTGCCATAATATAATAACTGCTATAAATCGGGCTGATACACTTTAGCAATCAAGGCCTAGAGGGCACCCAATCCATTAGACCATCTCCCAGGCCTCATTTTGTATCTAATTAGAGTTTTAGAGCTACGGCAGGGTCACCTCAACTTTTGTTTCTGCGCTGCTCAGGGCAATCAACAGAAATATGCTGAGAAATCTGTAAAAATGTAGAACTGAGGACTAATGGGGATCTGAACTGGACCAAACACAACCAGCCAAATTTCCATTCAGGTGCACCATGGGTCTCTTGAGTTAGAACTAGAGACTGTAAGAGAATACCAACTGTTGTGGGACAGCATAACTGCTTTAATGGGATAATCATGGGCAATTTAGTGAAGCAAGAATGGGACAAACATTTTCAGTTTGTTTAATTGAATTAATAACTAACTGTACATTCACCAAAAGTACAGTAGAGCTACGAAGCTAAAACACATTTTGTATAGTAAAAATGTGAAATAAACAAACAATCAACCTTTAAAAGTAAGCTGTTTACTTACAAACAGCAAGATTTGTTTTGATGCTGACCAAAAG
This sequence comes from Hydrocynus forskahlii, assembly GCA_037974365.1. NCBI lineage: Eukaryota > Metazoa > Chordata > Actinopteri > Characiformes > Alestidae > Hydrocynus > Hydrocynus forskahlii. Next base: position 19,510,944 of record JBBPCX010000147.1, on the reverse strand, counting down.
GGTTTTGGACTCTCCAGCGAATTGTGGGATCAGTGGTCACCACAGCAGGACACAGTTGGTGATTTACTCAATCAGCCAACAAATGGGTTTTCATCTGTGTTCCAACTGATCATCATTACTCTCACACTGCACTGCCAGAGCTGGACCATTTCACAATGTGGAAGGACAACAAGCAGTTTTTCTTTAAATCCCTATAACCCTAAAATAATTGGATTTTTTGACTTATAGTTGAAATTGTTATTCGACCCATTTACTGGACTCTCCTGTAAAAAGTGAGATCATTGGGCACCATAGCAGGACACAGTTACTGATTTATTGAATCAACCAAACAGTGGGTTTGTCATCTGTGTGCCAAATGATCGTTTATTACCCTTATACTGCACTGCCAGAGCGTAACACAATGTGCACGCGTAGGAGAACAAACATTCTTTTAACCCTCATGACCCTAATGTCATTTTCATTTTTCCAGTACATTATGGCAACAATTATAAAGCATGTGTCACAATTTAGGATGTAATTCTATTAAGACAAGATAATAATGAGGTTTATCTTATTTATTTAGAAGTAACATCTTAAATATTAATAAACTAAATGATAAACTCATCCTAAATAATAAACAATGATATCTTTGTGAACTGGACTTTAAAAAAAAAAAACTTATTTAACTCTCTTTCTACAGTTTTGCTTTTATAGACAAATTAAAAAGCTACAAAGTCTCAAAATAGTCATGCAGGCTGTCTGCAAAGTGGAAGCACTGGGCTGTATAGGTATATATTAAACTTCTTTTGTTAAACTTTCTATTAGTTAAAAAAAAGGCCATTTGCAAACATCCTAAAAACCTTGGGAAAGGTTGAAAAAACAGGTTGGATTACAGCCTAAAAAGAGGCGATTCCACTACTTAATCCTCCACTTTTGGATTATTTACATCATGAAGTGTGAAGGTCTTGCCTCAGTTCTTGACCTGAAGTCCTCGGGAGACGCAGGGAAAACACGGAGGCAGGAAGATACAGGGAAGAGTCCAACCTGAACTTTTCAAACAGAAGTGGAGATACATGTGTAAGGTGGGTTATGATTAATGGATGAAGAGAAGTTCAAAAAGGTCTTGGTGTACGGAAGAATCGACTGTACCACCAAGCAGTGTTTGCCTGCACTACACACATATCAAAGTGCAGAGCAACTTTGATGCAAGTGCAGTGAAGGTCTTTCTGGATGAAAAGGTCTGCTAGTGGAAGAACCCCAGTTAAACCACTGCATTTTATAGCATGTTTGCAAGGGTAAGCCAGGTGATATTAATGTCATTGGCATATGAATGGATGTGTTTGACTGTTTAAAGCAAAGAATGGTGGTTTGACATGTGGACAGGACTTTCATGCATAAGAAGGCAAACTATTTTTGATTTCATTTATTTATTTATTTGTTTAGTCCTCTTTAATTTCTCTCTAATTCAGCTGGAGGTACAGAGAAAGCACCACAAAGAATCCCTTTGGTCCAGTCAGACGACTCTAAAAGTCCTTCTGAAGAGCCTAGAAACAAGGCCAGAAAATAACTGGGGATTACCCATCAACCTCCATCATGCCATGTTTGTGCTCTTTAATGAAGTCACTCTTGTTTGTGTTTTATCTGTCAGTGGTCCCTTGCAAAGACTACAAAGACATCCTGCCTTGCGACTCCATGTTTCATTTCAATCTCTTTTTATCAGGCCCCTGTTAATATATTTATTTCTCAGGCTTTCTCTTCCTCGGCTTCAGGGGAACAGTTTTTTGTCTCACCACAAAAGCCTCCATTAAGGTAAGTACATAAATTGCAGTCAAAGTGGAGACAATTAGGAAGAGAAGCAGACACATGGATACATATATTTACTTCAGTTTTAGATACAGTCGGCTTCACACAGCATGTAACAGGGCCCACACACTGCTGTGGCCATACACTTG
>JBBPCX010000147.1:19479462-19508913 GCA_037974365.1 Hydrocynus forskahlii | reverse complement strand
CTGTAAAGCTGCTTTGTGACAACCTGGTTGTAAAAAGCGCTATATAAATAAAACTGAATTGAATTGAATTGAATATACTGTATGCAAATGCAGAATCACACCCACACATGTGATATGGGACTCCATGACATTGTAATATAATTTAAACCTAAAAATTAATGAAGCACTTCGAATTTATCTCTACTCAATTCTGCACTATTTCCATGTCATCATATAATTGCAGAATTAATTAAATAGTTACATAGTAAATTACATTCACAGTCTATTTTGATTATTTATTGAAAAAACTGACGCTATAATTCTAAAACAAATGTTTTTACTCAGTACATTTAATGTAAAATGTATAAGCTCAAATACTGATGTTTCCTCAAAGGTATTTCATAATCTAACATCTCATCTGTTTATGAAAAATGTGGCACCTAAAGAAGTGAAAGTTTAGAATCTGCCCATTTGAGAGATCTGCTTTGAGAGCAGCATGAGATATAATTTATATAAAATTCCAGCCTGTTCTTGACAGATCTTCATGATTACTGATGAAAACTGCAACTTCTGAAGAGTAATTAATGCTGTTATTGATATTAATTAAGATACCGTCTGTTCTTTCAAACTGGGAGTAGAGTGGTAGAATCCAGAAAGAAAATGTGTGATGAGAAAACCTGCTGCGTAGACTTCAGTGAGCACGCACTCTTTGAAAAAGATGCCACATAGGGCTCTTAAAGTGATTTTATAGAAGAGCCTTTTTTGTAAATGAGATACGTGGGCATGAAGAACCTTACAAGTATAAAAAAAACTATCCTTAATGTAAAGACTCTTTATCCATTTAAAGGTTCTTTGAGGATTCCTGGAAGCTTCACATTTACAACTGGCTGTTCACTGGCCGCCCACTGCTTCACTTGGTCTGCAGTTCCTTGGAAAATATTCGTCTTCATATGCTTGAGCAGCTCTCAGAGTCATAACACGTGTGAAACTTTATATAAAGTTTATGACTTATAAAATTACTACATCCATTACTACAATTCATTCAGTTGACTGAGTGGCTCTTTGCTGCATATGGTTAGCTTTGCAACATTAGCACACAGGCCAAAACAGACTAGAACCATTTTTACTCATGAACTCTTGAGAATGTCTGGATAATTAGAGCTGGACATTGTCTGGAGATGAGCTTGCACAGATGGAAGAAAAAAGTAGAAATGTTGTCACCTACTATCATGAAACCGCATCCACAATGCCGAGTGGAGCTTTCAAGAGGCAGGACATTCAGTCACACCCACATGCCTCATTTACAAAAAAGGTTGGTAAGGAAAGTAAATTGACTCTTCTAGGAAATGGTGCCTTTCTGAAAGAGTGTGTTCTCACTGAAGTCAACGCAGCAGGTTTTCTCATCGCAGATTTATCTCCTCTTGGTTCTTTCTTTCCAGATTCCACCAGCTCCCAGTTTCAAAGAATAGATGAAATCTTAATTGATATCAATAACAACATTAATTGCCTCTCAGAAGGTGCAGTTTTCATCAGCAATAATAAAAGCCAGCTGGAATTTTGTTGAAATCACACAGTGCACTCAAACCATCTTTGTCAAATGTGCAGATTCTAAACGCTCAATTCTTTTGTTACCATATTTGTCCTCATAATTAGAAGCAGTGTTTGATTTGACCATAAACAACCAAGCCCCTTGAATTCGTTGTTGATTTCGGTATTAGCACTTATAAACAGAAGGTGCCAAATTTTGTTTTGTTTTATCCAGAAATGTTTGTTGGTGTCTTCATGTAAATGACCAATATTCTTCAGATGATTTCTTTCTTCCAGTTTTGTGACAGTTGTGTAGGAATGTCAGCATGCACCCTCACGTGCTGTGAATTCCCCAAAAAACAACCTGCTTTATTCACGGATGGACACAACAGGGCATCACGTAGACCTTGTACTCCGGATCTTGAAGTGTAGAGTCAATTTAAAAGTACAGTCTGAATGTTTTTTTTTAACACTAGAAGGGCTGACTGCATCAATTGACGCAAATCAAAGAAAATTAACATTATTTCTCTTTGAAGTTCTTGCTGCAAAAATCTGAAAACATTTTACTTTTATTTGTTTATCATTCATGACTAAAATGTGGTAACACAAACTAAATTGCTGGTGAAATGGGTATGGTGCAGCAATATATACCTAGAATGACTGCGAGCGTCAATTGACGTAATGTTATCAGAATCAGAATCAGGATCAAAATCAGAATCAGAATCGTGTCTATTGGCCAAGTATGTGAGAGAACACATACAAGAAATTTTATTTGAAGTATGTGAGCGAACACATACAGGGAATTTGATACAAGGAATATCCTGAGCAATATAATATACAATAATATAAAATCTACATAATAATATACAATAATATACTATACACACACACACACACACACACACATATGTACATACATACACACACATATACACAAAGTGTATAAATCAACAATACAATTTAATAAACATGCTAATTTTTTAGGCTACATAACTGAGTCACAATAAATCAGCTACAGTAAACTATCTGAAACTTATGTAAGATAACACAATACTGTAACTATGTCTTCGTTGTTTATTAAACATACAAAGTGATCTATAAAATATAATATGGTTATAAATCCTATAAACATATCATTTGTACAAATAATACATATATACATTTGTTAACATTCATCTTTATATTTATAAATATAAATTCATATTACGTAGTCATATTGTAGATTGTACATTATTGTGTATTATATTGTTTAGGATATTGTTCATTGTATCTTGACATATTGTTGTGTTTTATACTGTTGTGCTTGAGAGATACCATCTACCAGAATCAAATTCCTTGTATGTGTCTCTCACATACTCGGCCAATAAATGCGATTCTGATTCTGATTCTGAAATGGGGACTAGCGCTGTACGACGGGCTCTGGGTCCAAAGTCCGCTGGACACTTGCTGTGTCTGCTGGCTGCAGCTTGCATGGATGTTTGCCGGCAGGCTGCAGGACTAAATGCCCGAACACTGCAGCAGCGGTCACATCAAGAAGCGTCTTGTGCGAAACTGGGCACTGTGTCAATTGACACACGCAGCCTTTCTAGGTATAGCCAGTTTTCAGCCTTTCTGGTGTTAATGAATGCAAAATACAGTCCTCATGTGGAATACAAACTTTTGAGGTTTTGACAGTAAGCACAGAAACACTGAACACAGAAACATATAAAAAAGAACCTTGTTTCTTCTACACTCTATTTATATAACTTATGAGAAAAAAGAACTCATTCATGGATGTTGTTTAAAAAAACTGCATTTCTCAACATTTCAATAAAGGTCCTGTTGGAGATTTGTGAGTATTCTCTTGGACACAAGATAACAGCTAGAGTAGTAGGCATTGGTACAGCCTCATGAACATCAGATGGCACCATCAGAGGAATCAGATGGATGGGGGGACAGGTCTTGACAGTGGATGGAGGCGGAGTGGACATTGGAGGCAGAACAGGCTAGCAGGATCTATGGCTATTGAGAGTGGGAGAGCTGAGAAACTGGAAAGCGAGACCACAGTCAAGAGCAGGAACAAAACCAAAGCAATGCTTTGGTGTGATGAAGAAACATTATTTCAGGATTCTGAACCTCAGCAGGACAGGCAGTGGTGGTATTTACCACCATAAAAAAGGCTAAGGGCACCAGAGATTACCTGCACCACAAGCACTTTGCCAAATAAATTAATTTATTGTTTTTCTTTTATCATCAAAAAGACCCTAACACCTCTGCTAATACATCAGTGCTCTTGTAACGCTGAAATTATTGTACACTTGCATCACTCAAGAAGAAAGAAAAATGAAGAGAGGTCTGATGAGAAGGAGTCACTAGGATGACAGGCTAAGAAGCTGCACCTGTGGCTGAAGTTGCACGGAGAATTCACAGCCACAGCAATCACCTGTAGAGGAGATGACTATCAAACCTAATGTAACCATTCCTTTGTACTTTGGCCAGGTATGTTCACCGACAATGAGAGTTTAATCAGTGTTTTTACTGTGAAAAAATGATCAAGGTTCAGTTCTGTCTGCAGAAGGAAGCACTGCAAAGTGAATGTTGTTCATCTCCAAATCAAACATTTGACTGGGGTATTCATACATAGCTTTGCTTGAGTTCCCAGAAATATCAGATCTGTCCCTGAGTACAGGATCAGGTATTGGTGTACTGGTACATTGGGTGCTGCTTTAAGCTTGGGCTGAAAGGATTCATGGGAGCTGAGACAGGATCCATATCAGAACCCAAACCACAGACAGAAGAAAAAGAAGAAACAAGTAATGCGGAAATGAACAGAGCACAGAGAGGAAGCAAACTCCAGCAGTCAGGCAGCAGCCAAATAACCAGGGGCCAGATTATTCACTTTCCTGGGGACTTAATAAGGGCTTTAGACAGGGACACACAGCAGAGACTTTGGTTATGGAAAGCACATCAGAGCAGAGGTCTGGGAGGCAGGGAAAACAGCAGCCGCCCTTCCTTCACATTTAAAGTTCACTTATGCTTGCCATCCTGCGGTGCTGTTGACACTGGAGCTATTGCAGAATGGTAGACATATAAGTCTACTTTAAATGTGCAACAAGGGAGACCTTAGAGACCACTAGAGCGGTTCTTCTGTCCAAAGGTCCACAAAGAGAGAAGCCAGAGAGCTTTAAACCAGTTAGGGTCAAGGCAGACAGGATGTAATGGTCAAATGGGTTTAACAAGACAAGAAACAAAACACAAACAAAAATGAGGCATTCAAAAAGACACAAAAACACAAGAAAAAAAACAAGAAAATACAAACTAGATTCGCAAAAAACGAGTAACACAAAACACCATGAGATTTAAACATTCATAAATGAGTCAAGTTTATTTATATAGCACATTGTCATGAACAAAAGCTCAATCAATGTGCTTTACATGAATAGAAAAAAATAACAGAAAAAATAAAAATACATAGCACATCAATGAAACAAAAAACTGAACGTGCAATAGAAGTGCTGGTATTTAAAAAAAGATGTACAAGAACTTAAACAAAGGCCAGCATTAACCAAGCACTTTCCACAAAATTTACAAAGAATCCACAAAGCACAGACAGAACAAGGGGTATATATACACAGACTAGACAATGAAAACACCAGGGGAGGGGCGGAGACAGTAACTAGACACAGGTGAACAGGATAACAAGGGGGGCAGGGCTAAGTCAGGGCCAAGACCAAAACACACATGGAACAGACACATAAACAAAGGCACATGGAGGATGTAAACAACAACAACAGACAAGAAAACAGTAAAAAGACAGGCAGAACGTAATAAATCTGTGTTAGCTTTACATATATATGCTGATTCAACATCATGAAAGATACACTGATGGCATTCACTAAATACACACAAACTGCAGCAACACAGACAACACGGTAAAGGTGCAAACAATGTCAATAATGAGAAATGATGAGGGGAAAGATGACGGAAAATGGGCCAGAGCAGAGCTGGAAGCTTTCACACTGGGCCAGCCTTGTTGAAATAACAATAGCTGTATACTGGCTACTTCCAACCAAAAATAACCCATTTCATACTGTTTTCTTGCATTTTATTTATTTCCTTAATGTCTGCCCTCTGTGACATTTTATGTGATTTATTTTTATACAATTATTTTCCAACCTTTCAATTTAGAATTTAACAAACACAGTACTTTTGTCACAGAACCTTTAAGACTAATATATGAAAATTAATCCAGATATGATGGCTGCCCTGTATTGTACTTCATTTAAATAGCAGTCCAGCCTGAAATATTCCTGATAACTTGAATGGGCAGGACAAACCTGCCGTAAAGTGACTTAATAGGAGAATATATACATTGATTTTTCTGTGTCACAAACAAAATTATTCATTTAAAACAGGCTGTTCAATGGAATTTTAAACCTTCTTTGATGCACATCACATCATTTCTCTGATACGGTCTTTCTGTGATATGAGCCCTTGAAAAGAAACAGAGAACAAGAAAAGATCTTGACAGTTCCGACTAAATGACACAAAAATGAGTAGTGATGAGTGTGTGCATGCATGGTTCTTTACAGGCGGAAAAGAAAAAAAATGGTGCTACATAACTCCAACTGTCATATTTGAGTTTCTAGAAGCCAGAACAAAGAAGAGTGGTGAGAGAGACTTGCAGAAGCCTCTGTTTTAGCACGTCACACCTCCAGGGTTACACAACATGCAGTGATAATAAGGGCATGCTAAAGCAAGGCAGCAAAAGACATGGCCACCTCCTGTGCCAAGTGTTCATGGGGCATCACAGATGGCAAGGACAGCACATTGAAATTGAATTCTCAATACTGTTCATCCGAACTGCATGCACTGATACCCTTTTTAAACCCTCATAAATAACTAAGTGGCATTTTTACCAAAGGAGCTAATTGGTTTGGTGCAGTCTCCCAGATTTCTTTCCCTTAATGTTAAATATGTACTTTGTAATTAGGAAGCAACCCCCCCAGCACACCAACCCCAATGAGCCTTTCATCGGTGGACTTGGATCTTTTAAATTTGTATAATGAAATAAAATGTTTTTCCCCATACCTCTTAACTAGTAATACTGTGCTATGTTGAGCTGCTTGCGAGCAGTGAGAAAGGGGAATGGGGAGAACCCTGCTGTGAAAACAATGCCCACCTCTGCACAAAGACAGTGTTACTGCTCCAGTAAACAATAGGATTTATTCAGACAAAATGCAGTTGCATTTATTATAGTTGCATCTAAAACTGCATTCTGTTAGGGTGGTCTAGTTAGGGTTAGGGTGTTGCTCCTGCAATCTGAAGGTTGTGGGTTTGAATCCCAGCACTGCTAGCGTCATCACTGAGGTACATTTGAGCAAGGTACCATCCCCACACACTGCTCCCCGGGCTCCCCTCATTCGTGGCAGCCCACTGCTTCACTAGGTGAATGGGTTAAATGCAGAGAAAGAATTTCACATTGTTCACACTGTGCTGTGGTGTGTTCACACGTAACTATAAGGGGTCACTTTACTTTAAGTCAGAGGCTTGTGCATAACTTTTGAATTTGTATTTCTGAGGAGTATTATTTTGACCTTTATTTTGGCTTACAGTCTATTTTATTCTGGTTTTGTCTCTGTGTGTCTATGCAGTCATAATGTAAGCAATTTCCTCCTCTGATTCTGATTCTGATTTCCAGAACAAACATTAAAAACATAAAAAAAACTGTTATTTTCCCCAGTCAACATCAGTAAAGCAAACTCAACCCTGCTCCTCATGAAGCTGTAAGAGTGTCAAATGTGGCCTACACTGAGGGATCTAATTTGAGTTTAAGACTTTTTTGATTACTGTATAATTCCATATGTTATTTTGTAGATGTCTTCTAATGAGGCAAACTAGTGAAAAATAAAGGAAAACCTTCTTTAGTAGAGTTTACAGATGCCTGCCGATCCACTGTTTCTTCTGAAATCAAGGGTACTGATATGAAGTTTGTTCCCTGTTTTTTTCAGTAGCAGTCTTTAATCATCTGGGAAGGCCTACTGCATTCAGCCACAAGAACATTTGTGACATCAAGTATTCATTTTGGATGATTAGTTCTGCGCCACAAACATACAACTCATCTCAAAGGTATTGGAAACTCCATCACAGTTCCATTGTTACACAGTCCAAAGCTGGGGGGCTTTTTACCCCTTAATTTGAGGCTTGGCATTGGGAATGGTGACCTTAGTCTTATGTGTAGCTGCTCCCATTCTACTGGCAATGTTTTTCTATGGAGATCATTCAATTATATGAGCACTATTTGGAGAAATGAGTCAACCTTAATGTGGCTGACTTAATTATTTACAAAGGGTGTCTGGATGCTTTTGGTTCAATAATATATACTGAGATGCTAGGTGAACATATCTACTGAAAGAAAGGCTTGATGGCCCTAGCAGACACTCTCCTCTAAGAAAACGCTAAAAAAATAATGTGGTGGGATTGAACGGATGTAAGATTGCATCACTTATCTGAGTATATATTTTCATTTCACAAAGCTAAAAATAGTATGTGTCCCAGGTAATATCAGCTCAAAGGGCAGAAAGATATTGCCAGGTTTTGTATTCTTCTACAGCCCTGTGCAGCAGTTACATTTACAATTTCACCACAATGGGTTCACATCAGGTTGAAGCAATGCAAGCCTGACCCTTTGTGACAATAAGGGCCGAGCTTTCAGTCCAAGCACTCCCATTTTCCACAGTGCTCTAAATATTTTGACATTTTGACAAACGGCCTGCCAGCCGAAGTCAGTGGTGAGCTGTTAGGACACGGGCAAGCAGAGACCACCCATAAACACTGAAACACTGTGTGGATAAATCTTCACGGTGTGCCTCATCTCTCAACCCAGCCATGGAACACTTCTCCTGGGCACAACCATCATTAAAGCTGCCCCGACTGCTGGGTTCAGCAGCTGAATGCAACAGATGTAGTGTGGAGGAACGAGGTTAAATCTAGGCTACTGACATGAAACAGGGAAGCATGTCTCGCTCCACTACTCAGCTGTACAATGGGAGATTTATATACAGCATAATGAACTGCAGATACTCTGATGCAGAAATCTAATAGACAGTCATTCCGTCATTGTGGGGCAGCTGGTGGCCTAGTGGTTAGGGAGCTCACCCTGTGATCAGAAAGTCGTGGGTTTGAATCCCTTGAGCAAGGTACTGTCCCCACACACTGCTCCCCGGGCGCTGTGTTAAATTCAGAGGAAGAATTTTGTACTGTTCACACTGTGTGCTGTGGTGTGTTCACGTAAGACATATTTAACACTTATTTATACATTATAAAGAGAGATATCAAGATAAATTTTACTCATTACTTCAGTTATGTACGTATGATAAATGTGTGATACAGAGAAAAGATTCAGATTAACATTGTTTATATGTATGTTATGGGGTCATTTTAGGATCTTCTCTTTTTAAATAATAAAAAATAAGTACTATGTGAATTCTGTTCTGAATTTCACTGTGCGTTTGACAATAAAAGCACAATGGAGCTGCTTTTATAGTGTTAGAAATCGTAGCAGCACACAGAAAGCTCCAATTCTGCATGCTGATACATTTTACTGTGGTCATAAAGGTGAGGCTCATTTTGTTTTATTGGGCAAAAGGTACAAACTTAAGGCAAAATCAAAAAGTGAAATAAAAGACCATAAGCTTCTCAGACAAACTTACCCTAACTAGTGATACAAAAATGCCATAGAACAAACAACAATATCCAAAGGAGAAAGGCAAAACACAGTAAAGTTCCAACACTTCACTTAGGGTTAGGGTTAGGGTTGGGGTTAGGGTTGGGGTTGGGGTTGGGGTTAGGGTTGGGGTTAAGGTTAGGGTTAGGGTTAAGGTTGGGGTTAAGGTTTAGGGTTAGGGTTGGGGTTGGGGTTGGGGTTAAGGTTAGGATTATGGTTAAAGTTAGGGTTAAGGTTAGGGTTAGGCTTGGGGTTAGGGTTAAGGTTAGGGTTAGGCTTGGGGTTAGGGTTGGGGGTTGGGGTTAGGGACTTTTCCCGTCTCATGGCATTTCAACCTGTTTTAACCGCATTGCAAACAAAAACTTTTAGTGTGTAGTATATTTTCACAATCCTGCATACAAGCGTTCATTCATAGGCTACAACAGAAGACAACTTTGCATGAACTGGAGGCCAAGACAGTGAAAAACTCTTGTAGTGAAGTGTTGTCCTAACATGAAAAAAGGTCTAAAGCATGATCGCAGCACGTTTTTGAATAGATTGTATATCGTGATGGCTTCACGAAAACCCGTGAGACCTGGCTCAACACAGACACACAGAAACACAGACATGGAACAGACAACATGGAACAGATCTGTCAAATAACAACTGGGGCCATAACACACCCACCCTTAAGAGAAAACTTACAAATCACCAATTCAAGAGTGACAACAAGATCAGGGAGTCAGACACTATATAACCCTTCATGTGCAGAATTTTCAAACTAAAGCTTTGGCAGATCAAAATGCTGTCACATGAATTGATGATTTGTATTGGACATGCACTGCAGAAAGACAAGCATGTTGTGGTTTGTGTACACCAAGGCCGTCTCTGCACTAGATCCAATATAAACTTCAAAGCATTGGAAGGCTACTAAAAAGGCAAGAGCTTCTCTCTCTATTGTACTGCAATTTATCTGGGTGCAGGTGAACTTTGCAGTAAAGAAATAGACAGGGTGGCTTACACAACAGTCATCATTTTAAGGTAACACTGCTCCAGCTTCAGTGCCACTGGCATCCACCTCGAGCTTAAATGGGGGGTGTTGAAATCAAGCACAGAGCTCTTAAGTGCGTAAAAAATGCTGAGTGTCAATCAGCAGACCATAAAAAGGATCAGAGTCACAGAGGAAGTGCATAGCACAACATCTGAAATATTTTTACAGAAACTTCTGTGATAGCCTGCCATGCCAAGGAAGTGACATAATTCTGTTTTTGTCTTAGTGGCAGAAAAAAGCACAGAGGACCTGAGCCTTGGCATCTAAGGGACAAACATTTCCCTGACCAACCTGTTTATATAAGCAGATCAAATTAAAATGAGACTGAGAGTTAGACAAGCTTGTGCAATATCAATGTAAATGTAATTCCTTATGTGCAATAGTTTATGTGCAATATCACTACTTATGCAAAAGTATTATCATGTGTAAGGTCACAACTTATTTCACCATTATGTGCAATAATAGATTCCAAACCACTATTCATTTTAACTAGTAAAATACATCAGTAGTAATTTTATTTATGTAGCCACACTATTTATATCACCCTCTCTCACAGACCATGGCATTTTGTGTAAATAGCATAGTGCATTTAGTATTAACCATTTTAGAGTATTTCTGGAGAACTTTATTTTGTCATTTATTTTGACTTATATTTTATATTGTTTTTTGTCTTTGTGTCTCTGTGTGTCTGTGGAGGATCAGTAAAGCTTTCTGATTCTGGTTCTTTCTCGTGTGCCAGAATAAACCACTGTGTCATCAAGATAAGCTTCACAATCAGAACCATTACCAAGCACATTATTCATTAATCACTGTTCTGTCTGTGCATGGTCTATCGTGCTACTGCTACTGTTTATTATATCTACCTCAATAATTGCATTTTTGACTCTGCTGCTATACTAAAGAATCTGTCATCATACTGCATTCATTCAAAGGAATACCATAGCTAATATCATTGTCGACTGCACTGTATGTTGTTTTGTCCTGTAAAATTATACCATTGCTCTTTTGTTTTTCTTGCACTCTTTCTCTCGCACTCTCTTTGCACTCTGTGTGTTCCTGTCCTGCCTGCACTTATGCAGTCTTTGTGTTGTTTCGGTTTTTTGTTCTTTGTGTTGCTCCATGGTCCTGGTGGAATTTTAGGACAACATCTCACAATACATGCACTACTACAACCTAGATCTACTGATCAGCCATGAAAAATGAAACATTAAATTGCTTATTCATCAACATGACAAAATCCAAACAGCATGGAGGCAAAACAATGGAATACCAGTATGTGAGACGCCAGTATGCCACCTTGTTTCTGGATATTTCTCTGCACACATTAAAAGCATGATTACCAGAATGCAAGTCATCTTTTTCTGTGAATGAAACACCAGCGCAGTCTTTTATACTACCATCGTCCATCTGCACACCTTCACATGCACCATCATACATCTACACACCTTCACACACACCATCATACATCTACTCACCTTCACACACACCATCATACATCTACTCACCTTCACACACACCATCGTATATCTACACATGTCGTAACCAAGTCACATTGTGTGATTTGTAACAATCTTATAAGATTGCTGAAATCACACATCTGTAGAAGGCATAGGGGGGACCTGCCTATCAACAAGTCTAACTTTGTAACTCAATTTGCATGGCCTGTTCTACCCACACAGTCTTCCATCCTGGGTAGGGGAAAGGAATCAGGCTGAGTGAGAGTGTTAACCTTCCTCTAATCCATACAAATATGGACAGTTCCATCCGGTTTGGAAACAAGTAATCAAGGGGAACAGCAGGGAACATGTAATCAAGGGGAACAGCAAGGCCAACAAGATATCATGCTTTTCTCTTTTAAATTACATATGTTTGAGGAGGGAAAAGTGTTGAGTACTTTTCACAAAGCTGTATATCAAATATCATCATGAGCAATGTCTTTTAAGACTGAAAAGGGAGAACTAGGAGAGTTTCAGAATTAGGCAAATGAGCACATGGTAGAATACACCCCTCCAACTAAAGTATATTCATCTCTGGGATATATTCCAATAGGAACGCATTCACAGGAACAGCAGCAATGGGAATAGGTGACACTGAGAGGGGGACCTCAGAGTGGGAAGCATATCTTTTGGCAAATTATGATAAACCAAAACACAGAAGTAAAACGTGATCATAGACTTTCCTGACACCAAAATGACCAAAAAGCTTATGATCATTACGCTCATGATCATGGTCTATAAAATGTGGCAATCACTTGATACAAAGAATAAAACTGGTCTTACCTCTTTTTTCTGTTATACCTGATCCTAAACTTGGCGGTAAACAACACAGCCACACAAATTAGCAAAGGAGTATTTCTTCTCCCTCTCTTCACTGATTTTACCATTTTCTTAAGCCTTATTTCTTAATTTGATCAGTTACTCCTTTTTTACACCTTTAGCTTCCTCACCCTGCCGTAGGTCATTTGGATAACTGGCTTACAGGTGCCCTCACTGCCGTCACCATGAGTGAGCGGAGTTTGAGAGCCTGGTCCACCAGCTTCTGGCCTGAATGTAACAAAATAGGTAGAACTTGATATGTTGCAGGTTTGGCCCATCTGTTGAGTCTTTTCCGAATGTATGATTCCTTTGAACAGATCTATGTGGCGTGGCCTCTCTGAACAGATCTATTTACATTTTTCACTTTGAATTTTCTTACAATATCAGAAAAAAATGTTTGAGTACAACAGCTGTCACTGGGGTGATCTTTAGTATATTTAATTTGTGTAATTGTGCAAATAATATAAGATATAGATATAAAAGAGTAATTCCACAGGTCTATTCTCATCCTTATATCTGGTTTGTATTCTACCTTTATAATACACTTTTGAAGTCTTCTGGGCACAGCAGGCACTCTAGAGTTTAAATTAGAGTTTAGAGGATTGAGGCTTTTTTCTACACTGTTGCTTTCCCCAGCTGACCATGTCATTGCCACTTGTTAAGTATACTTACAGCCTTCTTCAGGAAAGGAGCAAGAAAGGTGAGAACATTAATAGAGAACTTTTCTTTATTCATGTCTGTGATGGTGTCTGCTTTTAACCCACTTCCAACTGCTCTTGCATCAGGCATCCAGCCGCTTCACTTACAGTCCTTCATGCTACCTTCATGCTTCCTGATTGCTATGGTTGCTAAGGTGGTATCTCCCTAACCAAGAAAACATTCAAACATGTCACGTTGGGTAGGTGCGGAAACTCGTGCAGGACACAGCTTTAGGGGAATACATTTTCTCTTTATTGTACAAAGTTCACAAAAGCTTCTTCAAGTTTCCAAAACTCAAAAATCCATACTACAAGCAAAACTCAAATACTCTCTGAGAGGTGTGGGTTGGGTGGAGAGGCTTGGGATGAGGCTGAAACAAAACAATACAGGTTAGCAACAGCTTTCTCCCTTTAGACTGAAACACTCCGAATCCTCGTTCACGCCTATACATGAACACACAGAGGGGGAGAGTCAGGAAGGGTCAACACATCTCTGTCAGTCCGTGCGTGGATACAAAACCAGCCATGAAACACCAACAGACTCTGCCGAACTTGCTCCGTGTTTCCACTCGTTTCCTTGTTTTACTCACGCTCCTTTCCCCCTGATCAGCATGAGTAGAATACTTGTTAGTCCTAGCCTCTGACCCGACTACTGCAGAGCTCAGACTATGAGCTTGGTGACCACGCAATGATTCCTAGGATCAGCAGGCTTTTAACACACACCTAAGGACTCAAACAACCAATCATACAACGCAGACAATCACACAAGTAACTAGCATGATTAACTCACTACACAAGACAGGTGGACCTGTCATCAGGTACCTAGCAACCCTGCTAACGAGCTAATCCAGCTCCGGTGTGACACTGAGTTGCTTAGGCACCTGATGACACAAGCACGCACTCACACACACTATGTGCCCAGGGCTGTGGTCTAAAACTCAGGGGAGGAGCTGCGTTGGGGGCGTGACCGAGGTAGAGCTGACATGACAAAACAGCCTTAAACAGTTTAAATGGCAGAGCTTCATTTGCATGAAGTGATAGCGAGTTGTGTGAATGAAATTGCAGTGTTCTCGGTTTAAAATTATAACTGTAGAAGACAGAAACCCTTAGAGTGCCTGGGCAGCTTTGCTCCTTGGCCCACCAGTTGCTTGCGTTATTTTAGCAACTGTTAAAATTTGTGGTAGGAAGTCAAGTAAAATTTTAGCAAAATGTCACAGGGATAAAAGTCTCTCTTCACGGCACTCTGATGAATGGCTGGGAAGATTATAATATATTCACTAATATTTAATTAAAGGAGAGCCCTGGTCAATAAACAGAGGTAAGATGGTTTAATTATTTTTTACGTAATCATGTTTCAGTTATTTAATTATCTTTAACTACTGTTATACTGTACTGACACAACAAGCTACAAGAACAGACTAACTGTGTCGCAAAAAGTTTAAACCCAAAAGCGGAGAATGACGAGTGGGTAGGTGATTCTCACTAGCTGTTCTAAGAATACTGTAATAGTAACAAGAAAACCCACCAGTTTACTATGTTCTAAAATACACACAGATCAGAGAGTAAGCACACGATAACATCCAGAGTACTCACAGTGCCAGATAAGGTCACGGACAAGCTGGCAGCGATACATGGGAATTCAGTGACTGAGCGTGGACAGAGAGTCTTACCGCACCTTAAATACTCTCTAAAGATGACTTACTGGACCTAGTACGAGTCACCTGACCCTTACGCATGACATAGTTTGGGTCACCTGACTCGTCCGCACGACAGTACCGACCTCCAGGGCCGGCATCAGATGGGCCTGGGAGAGAGGGAGCCCAGCGATCAAAATGAGGGAGGGTTCCAGGATGAACCAGGCAGGAATCCAAGACCTCAGTTCCTCAGGACCATAGCCTTCCCAGTGGACCAGATACTGAGTGCCCCAACCCCTCCAATGCAAATTCAGGATCCAATTGACAGTATATATCCACCAGCCCGGCATGTCACACAGAACGTCATTGATAAATTGCTGGAAGATGGACGGAGCATTGCACAATCCGAAGGGGACTACCAAACTCTCGAAGTGTCCAGTGGGGGTGATGAAGGCTGTCTTCAATTCGTCACCTTCCCTGATGCGAATTAAGTTATACACGCTCTGAAGGTCCAGTTTATTGTAGATGGTGGCCCCTGAAAGGGCGTCCAGAGTGGTGTTGGTGAGTGGTACAGGATTTTGATTTTTAATAGTGAGTTTGTTCAGTCCCCGATTGACAATACAAGGACGAAGCCCTCCATGTTTCTTATTCACAAAGACGGAACCTGCAGCTGCAGGAGAAGTGGAGCTGAAATCTGGGGAAATGAAGAAAGACAAGGAGGAGGAGGTGACTGATTTCATGGGGTTGGTTTGAGCCAAGTTGCCATTCAAAGGTCGATCCTCGTTGCCAGCTGGATCATCCCTTTCAAGGAAGATGGCAACTCGTCCCGAAAGCACGGAGCTAAGCAGCGGCTACGCCTAGATTAGATAAATTCCAGGCTGAGGTTAAGGTTAGGTTTAAAAGACTTAATCAAATCTATTATTTCAGCTGGAGGTTCAGTTATATTGCATAAATATATAGTTCAGCATTATTTAAAGGCTAACTACATATCTACAGTGAACCAGCCAAATAAAGATTCCATTAAATCCATCTGTAAATCTAATCCCTAATCCCATAAAATCTTAACCCAAAACCTTAAAACTGAAATCTTAATGCTGTTGATAATCAATCAAGTTTCACTAGTCTGGTAACACTTAAAATCTGTAGACAATATATTGAGGATAATAAAGAGGGACTGAAATATTTTTAAATAATAAATAATTTTTAGTGTAGAAAAACTTTTATTTCACATCAAAACGTATCAGCTTTGTAGCAGCTCTGTGGTACAGTGGGACCACAAAGTATATGTTAAAAGTGTGGAGCCTGAGGCTATTCGATTATGACCAACATCTCCCATGCATGGAAACATACACACACCACACAAACACTGGATGACTCAGTTGATGCAAAACCAGCCCTACAGAACCATAGTGGGGCATATCCTACAACCATATGCAAAGAGAAGTTGACTCTAGGGTTATATGAGTTCATGCTAAAATGACTGGAAATCATTTGCACCAACCAAATCACTGAGAAGTGAGAGGTGATCCAGTAATATCAGCATTTTTGCAATTAAAAGCCGAGGAAAAACACATACAGAGACCACAAAGCTGACGAGTTTCATGTTAAATCCTGGTTAAGAAAAAGAGCGAGAAAGAGAGAGAGAGAGAGAGAGAGTGGGAGAGAAAAAGAGAGAGAGCTAGAGAGGGAGATGAAGAGAGAGAGTGAATGAGGGAGGGAAAGTGAGAGAGAGAGAGAGAGAGAGAGAGTGTCCCATCCGTTGTGCCGTTCTCACTATTTGCAACGTAATGAGGGACAAAGCAAGAAAGAAAGAGTAAACATTTGCGACTAATACAAAAAGGACATGGCCGCTGGCTACAAGAAGAGATTTCGCCATAATCAGAGCAGACAGTTGCAGAGAAGGATTATGGAGATTTTATTATGACTGAGGGTGCAGGGTGCTAAGAGCAGACACAGAACAAAGCAAGAAAGCAACATGCATGCATGCCCATATACCCATAAATAAAGTAAATTATAAACAACGACACTTCACATTAATGGTGTGGGGAAAGCTGGGGAGACTAAAGGACTCTAAAATTGAACACAAAAGTACCAACACAAAGAAGTTTGGGTGCTCCACTTTCTATGGCTGGTAAACTTCTTTGAATATACTGAACTTTCTTGTCTAAGAACAACAAAACTAGACTTTTTTCAGTCAAATCAAACCTTTCAGGTTTCTCCTTTCATCATTCTGCTGGGAAATGCACAGACATTTAGAAAAGTGTGTCAGTTTGAAAATCAGGAATATCTGCTGTTAATCTTACTGTTCATACACACCTACCTTGGTGAGGAATACTTGGGTGAGTGAAAATGTCAGCTTTATAAGAGAATAAACAAGGCACCATGGCACACAGAAAAGAAAGCATTAGGCAATGCATCATCATTACCAACTCTGAAATATAACATTGCCATGTCAAACCAAACCTTACAGATTTGTGGCTCTCGTTAGAAACTGGTGCACAATATGAGTGTATGTGTCCCAGTGCCGGAATAGAAAACCTCATAGGAGTGAAAATCAGTGCAGCCTGTATGACACATGTTAACATCAATAAATGTAACACTGTTAGAAGTTTTAATCTTGGTGGTTTCTGTGAATTTCAGTATTGACTTTAGAATACATAAAAGGGGTCAAACCAGCTTGACAGGATGTGATGTTTGGAATATCTTATCAATAAAAATAAGTTCCTTGATATTCTTTGAACTGGTTTGTGAGCCTCAGTTCAGTACTCAGTTATAACTTATTGTGAAAAACAGACTGTTTTGCAAAAAAAAAACAAAAAAAAAAAACAAATGTATAAGAGTGGAACTTATTTCTTAATAATTGTATAAATATCCTTTAGGCATATGTAAGGAAATGCCTTAGCCATTTCTTTCAGTTTATTACGGTATACTTGCAAAATGGCCATAGTGACCTTGTACTTGTCCGGGTAAAACGAATAAAAGCAAGATTTGCTTGAATAAACAGGTGAGAAGAGACAAGTAATTACAGTCATTGATGGCTCTCTGTCCCACCTGACCTCTCTCAGTCTTTGTTATTTTAGCCCATTTCAGTTCATTCAGTGGTCATGACAGAAACTCAATACCACCAGAGTGTTAACATAGTCACACCGGCACTGACTCCATAAGGCATGCAGGTAAAGACTGACTAGAGCTGCCAGAGAGAAAAATGTAGGCTACATCTGTTTTACATAAAAGTGTGAACCAAAAAGACAGCATACTGTATATACTTCATCTTTTAACCTTCAGAAGAAAATCTCTATATCATAATGAACTTGCAAACAAACATGTTCAGTGAGCTTCAGCAAAGCCCTTTTAACTTTTTGTCAACATAACCACTCCTTGTCCCCTGTGGGTGCTCAGCTCCTCGTCTTTGCTACAAAGGCAGAAATTTGCAAATGTAAAGAGTGCCTCTCCCCAGGGCACCAATTAAAATTTCCTTTGGCTGAACGGCAGCTTGAATTCCATCTTCCGCTTCGTTTTTTTTTTTTATTCCCCTTTTTCCCATCTTTGCCATAACTTGTAACAAACTGGAAATATGCACAATAGCGGCCTATTAAAAACAAGAGCCTTGGTGATAGAGAGGAGGGAAGCCGCTATTAGTCATGCATTAGGCTAAAATTACTGAATAATTTCTAAAAGTATAATTGGATATTGGGTACTTGGCAATCATTATCATATACTTTGCATGAATTTGGCTGTAGAATAGATTCTGTGCGGTGAGTAGATATAATGCTCAGTATCTCAATCAAAAATGAGTTTTTCCTATGAATGGATCACAAAGGTGATAAAAGAGTTCCACAGTCAGTGTAAGTGTTTGGTTGTGGGACTTTCTAAGAAGTTACATTGTGGTTATTCCATGCAAACTTAAAAACTTCAAGATCTGTCTTTATAAGTAAAGAAAAACTCCACACAATATTGATGTGACTTGTTTGCAGTTGTATTTTATAGTGAAAGTGACCATTCTGTCATACGTGAACACACCACAGCACACAGTGTGAACAGCACGAAATTCTTCCTCTGTATTGAACCCGTTCACCAAGTGAAGCAGTGGGCAGCCAGGAACACAGCACCCAGGGAGCGGTGTATGGGGACGGTACCTCAAGGGTACCTTAGAGACACTTAGCAGTCTTGGGAATTGAACCCACAATTTCCTGATCGCAGGGCGAACACCCTAACTACTAGGCTACCAGCTGCCCTGTATATACACATATATTACAATATACAGTGTGACAGTAACACTTTTTTCTTTCTGGACCACAGGAGGGAACCTCTGACACTCAAAATCATTGCATCAAGCAGCTCATTTTGAATTGAGCTCATTTTTCAGGCTTCACTGTGTGAAGATGTGTACACTATATTTCTGTGTGATCATCCATGCTACCATCTACTTTCAGAACCAGTTTAACTGGAAACTTGTGATGAAAGTGATGAAAACTGATTTTTTTTTCTTAAATACTGACTGAAGGCACTATTCAATATTCATTATGAAGATATGAGCAGCCAGAGAGCCCAAGCTGTTCGAATAGATTGTGGATTTTCACAGTTCAAATAATGGCGTAGTTGCTCCTAGGCTTTTAAAGATCTAAAGACTGAAGGGAGGTCATTGTATATGTTGGCCTTATTTATCATTTAAAAAGATGTTTGGGAGGTTCCTCATAGCTAAACAGGGTTGAGAGATCAGCAGTTTCATTGTATATTTCCGATGAACATTATCACTGTACTGAAAATCTGATATGCAACCATTTTAAACAGACACTGATTTTAACAACAAATGCTGTAGATATTTAATCCTAATCTGCTTTAAAAATTGAAATTCATGGTGCATTGGAAACCAGATTTAGACAACATATTGCAATTAACAAAACATTTCAATAAAAAAGTGTTAGCATTAAATTTTGGTTTTGCTTGGTTGAATTTCTTGCTGTTCACATTGTATGCTGTGGTGTGTTCACGTATGACAGAATGGTCACTCTCACTTGTGTGCATGATGAAGGCCCAAATTTGACTTTACCTTATGCTTGCCCATCTCTTTGTGCAATAGTAGATTCAGTAAAGTCATATTCAGTAACTGGACAGTGCTTTCACTCTCAAAGCATTCAACATTCACTGACAGGCAGTCAGTGAATGTTGAATGCTTTGATATAACTTAAATATAGCTTAAATATAAAAGTAGTATTAAAATTAGTATATGTGGTCACCTGATTTTTATCTGTTACCACCACAGCTAAGCCAAGCCTGTCCATTTTCACTGGTATGATATGCATTCTGAGCCAAGATTTGATCCAGCATTGGGTAAAATAGAAAAGACTTCATTAGTTTTACTAAATAGCAGCAGATTCATTTTCCTTTACTAATCCGGCGCTGAAAGTTAAAAGCACACAATTGCTGTAAAGTGTCATTAAATGCTATGGACAAAAGATTTCTATTTACTGATGGTAAAGGCCCAAACCATTAAAAGCATCAGCAAACCTTACAGTCCATGCCAGATTCTTCCATCAGCTGGTGAAACATGAGTCATCGCTCCAGAGAACATGTTTGTACTACTTTAGAGCCAAAGGGTGGTGTGTTAATAAATGTTATTTTTTGTTTGTTTTATATTTAAAAGGTAGTTGTAATTTTTTTATTGTGGCTGAATTCTTAAAGAAAGATTTATTGTTTGATAGGAAGCATGAAGAAGTGTCAGTTTTTAACAGAACTATCACTGTGGCATATCTTAAATATGGTTACAAAATACACTGAGCACAAACTTCCAGTCAAATGAAACATTCACAAATACCACACATTTATAATTATACATTTTAAAAAGTAATAATAAAAATGCGACAATCATTTCTGCTGTACTGCTGGAACTGCACTGATAATGCATTGTTTTACATTTATTTATTTATTTTTTACAGGCGCCTTTCAAGGCACTCAAGGTCGCCTTACAAGAACAGAAAACAATAAACAATATATAAACACATTAACAATATATAAAATATAAAATAATTAAATATAAGAATAATTACTTAATAGGGTGCAGTATATAGAACAGGGATCAAACAGAATATGCAAGTTTAAAAAGGTGTGTTTTAAGACGTGATTTAAAGACAGAAATCGAATCGCTGTTGCGGATATCATGAGGAAGAGAGTTCCACAAGTGAGGAGCAACCCGGATGAAGGCTCTAAACTCCATGGTAGTCAAGTGGGCAGAAGGTAAAATAAAACTGATAGAGGTAGATGATCTAAGAGAACGGTTAGGTATGGACATCTGCAGAAGATCACGGAGATATGACGGTGCCAAATTATGGAGTGTCTTAAAAGTAAGCGGTAAAATCTTAAAATTAATACGATATTTGATAGGAAGCCAGTGGAGCTGCTGGACGAGAGGGCTAATATGCTCAGTGGAAGATGTTCTGGTAATTATACGGGCTGCTGAATTTTGAACCAACTGTAGCTTGCATCTGATATTTTGTGGGAGACCAGAGAGAATAGCATTACAGTAGTCAATGCGAGACGTCTTAAAGCATGTACCAAGATGGCTGCACTAGCAAAAGTAAGATATGGACGTAGTCAATTACTATTACACTGATGAAAATAAGCAGAGCAAGTGACATTATTGATGTATATTGATGAGTTTCAAAAAATAGGGTACTGTCAAGGATAACCCCCAGACTCTTAACATGAGGGACAGGTGAGACCATAGAGTGGTCAACAGTTAGAAAAAAGTTGTTTGATTTAGCCAATGTAGCTTTTGTAGGGTGGAATCAGGTTTAGTAGAGAAGTAGAGCTGAGTGTCATTGTCAGCCTAACAGTGACATTAGACACCAAATTTCCTAAACCTTAACAGATGATAAAAAAGTATTTAACTGTCTTTGACTCTCCACACCTTTTTCACCTCAAAAGGCCCCTTACCTCAGTTACTAGCTTTTAACTCATTTACTACTGCTAAGACATGGAAGAAAGAAGAGAGAAGCAGTGACAGGGAAGAGAGTCCTTTTAGTTGTGCTTAAATATTGATTGCAAACAAACTAGTTTCACAGATTCTGACCTTGTATATGCATTCAGAATAGATCAAACTCACAGTGTCACTAAATCTCATTACACTGACATAAAAACATTGGTCAGCCAAGATATCTTGCATATAAAGACAAAACTGTTCTTTATAAAACAAAGCCAGTTAGCTTTGCCTCAAAGTCTCATAGCCATGTGTTGGTGGATAAAGCAAGAAGGTCCCGGTTTTGATTTTCTATGTGGAGTTTGCATGTTCTCCCAGTGTCTGCGTGGGTTTTCTCCCACAGTCTAAAGAAATGCATGTTATGTGAATTGATGATGTTAAAGTGTCTCTATGTATGAATGTAGATGTGCTTGCTTTTGCAATGTACTGGCAACCTGTCCAGGATATTTCTCCACCTTTCGCCCAATGATCGCTGGTATAAGCAGCTCAGAGGATGGATGAACGTTTTCTTACTTTTCAACCCAAAGAGGTGAGATGATGAAAACGTGGGTTCACAAAGGATTTTTTTTCTTTTATTTTAGTTTTTTTTTTTTTTAACTCAAATGTTCCAAACAGGCTGGAAATCAATATGGTAACTTGGCAACAAAATGAAACTGGTGAGGAGCTAAAAGATGAATACTGCTAAAGAGAAAATACAGTCTCTCAGACAAACATACATCCTCCCACATGGGTATCCTACTGTTTGCATCCTGTCACACATTCATTTCTCTTTCCTGTCACTTCAGTATAAAAATTGCTTCTGACATCATTATCTTTCTGTGCTAGCTGCCATGCAGACAAGGTCAGACTCTTGGGAAAACAGCATAAATTTGTGACTGCATCGTATGCCTGATGGCCAGTGCCAACCTGTCCCCAACCAATCCACGGTCTACATACTGCTTAGAAAACAGACAGGGACCACATTATCTCCAGGGTCATGGGCCACATGTGAGAAGGGAAATCAGATTGAGGAGCCTTTTTTTTGGCTGTTGCTGGTCTCTTCACAGTGATGACCTCCTGCGGTGTCAAGTTTAGCTCTGATTGCAGTCTATCACTGTCATTCACTGCTTTATAGATTACAGACATGCCTCACAGTGAGTCATACGACCATGGAAATCATTTGTGAAAACCCATCTACCAAAGGTAATACATTATAAACATTATATACTTTATTCTAAGCAGTATGAGTATGAAAATGAGTATAGCTGGGGAAGAAAAGAGGTGGGGAGGGGATTTGTCTTTTGCCTGTATCTTGTAATCCATAGTGTCATCACTGTGATGTGCCTTTTGATATTCATTCGTTGTTCCTAGATTCCTCTCAGCCAGAATCCAGATTATTAGAAGAAAAGCACAGGCATATTAGAAGAAAAGCATCTTTCTAAATAGCCAAGGTTAGATGGCTCTTTGAGCCTTTTGATCTCTCATCATCATCCTCAGCCTACTCTCTTTCATCCCATAATTGATTCGTTTAAGGGCCGAGATGCTTTATTCATCAATGCAAATAAATAATATTTTGATCCCATGGAACCCATGGACCCAGGATAATGCACCCCTTATTCAGTCAAGGCATCTCTTGTCCTCCTCTAAAGCACCCACTCAGTTTAGTTTCTACAAAACATCAAATGGGCCCCTGGTCAATTCATAATTAGGGTGCAGTAAGCTTTAAAATCTGGTTAATATCTTTCTTTGAGCATAACAATAGCATTACAATGCTCCCTGAAACCAACATTTACAAACAGTAGTCTGACAGACATGTATGTATGGCAGACAATGTTCAATGAGCAAAAACCTTCACATTATTGCAAAAATGTAAAATAACATCCAAAAATCTAAAATTTCCAATAATTTGTTGCTTCTTGGTTCGTGGTTTGTTAGCACCTCATATGTATGGCAGAAGCTTCAGCAATTCCATTACCACCATACTGTATAACAACATGTTCATGGTTAGTTACTATGGTGGAAACAACTGCTACAGGAAGCATTTCATTTGTGTTATTGCCAATGAAGCTTTCACTGGTTACTAAATATATTCAGAGATCCTTGGATCCATACTCTTGCCGTTAGTTGGAAATCTTGGGCCCCCAAATTCCAGAAAACCTGTCTTAACCTGCCTCAAATGCTGTTGAGAGCCTATCAGCCTTCCTTTGGACTGATATTCTCACAAAGATCCTCTGAAGATTTCAGCAAGGCCAAGGCCATCTATATCCCTCGTCAACACCTCACTGACAGATACCACACTTCCAAATAATCAATTAAACCCTCAAACTGTGGCAGTGACCCAGTCTGTAGAGGAGACTTTATTGGACTCTTAGCCTTACTTGCTTCAGAGTGTTTCTTCTTTGGTTAGAGGGGGCACCTCAGGATTCTGAAATTTGCTTACCTGAACATTCATTCTGTGGAACATGGAGGAGGACACATTCAGTGGCCTGTCCTCTTCACAAGACTTTATGCTACAGGCAGCGAGGGAGAAGTTGCTGCTTTTCCCACAGAACACTACACAAATGTGGCTTGAGGAAATCAAGGTTCAAGATGTCAGCATTTACATCAGCTCATGTTCAGCTTCTGTCCTTTGTGTCACTATGAAGGCCCTATATCACTGTCCAGCAGGTAAACAGGTTATCATACGTATACACATATATATTTTCCCTGTGATTTTCTGCAAAATTACCTCTCTCCATAACTAGCATTTTAGTGGTTTATAGATCAGTATCATACATTGCACCTTTCACTGTTGCTCCTCACTGTGTACAGGATGCTGAGGAACCATTCCATTAAGTTTTGTTCCTGAGGCTATCACATAGCCTTCCAGAGGCTATCACATCATTTTGTTGTCCTTAATATATAATCCCATATATAGAAAGCCCTCTAGAGGTACTAGAATATCCTATTTCATTTGCCTAATGGACAGGTAGAGAAGATCAATCCAAAGCTTGGATGTTTTTTATATAGCCTTTGTAAGCGGCACCAGTAGGGCACACATCAACTTCAGTTACGGTATCAGCCTCCTTTTTTGACATGAAACTCATGCCAGACTATTTTTACCATGGTGGGTGACTGGTTGCATCACACTGAGAGCATCTGGGAGGCAGCGCATGTCCAGCTTCAGAGAGCTGTGGGGACAGCGTCTGACTTTCCAATAAAGACAAAAAAAACCCTCCTGCCCTGTCTTATCTCAGCCCATGGTTGATGGGGTCCTCAAGGTCCTCTGGAGGATCAAGCGTGCATCTTACAAATCATCCTGTCCTCAGATTTCTCATGCCTCACTTGTATTGCACTATGATCTTCTTTGGCAGACCCCTGGCTGATGGAGTACACAGTGATGCCCCTCTTTCTCCCCTGGATGGCAGTGTGTTCTCTGCAAATCCTCTTTTCACTCAGTTGAATTCCAAGTGCTTTAGGAGCTGCATTTAGCCAAAGGACTTAGAGCTGGGCGGTGTGATTTCCAATGGCATCACCCTGGTCATCTCAAATCATGTAAGGTGGGGGAGTGGGGTTTCTGTCACACCCTTTTCTGCCTCATTAGCCTAATAGCCCTCAGCTACCCTCTTTAATTGCCTCTTCATTTTTACCTATGTCTGCTAATGGTTCATTAGGACTTGTGCATGTATATACCCCATTGTTTACTCACATGTGTATTTAACCATGTGCACAACAGGCCTCATTTTTATGCAATTTCACTGTAGACTGAGTGTCGAGAACAACTAGACCACATTTCCCAAATATACAACCGTCAAGTTTTAGCTGGCATGAACATATATGCATTGAATATGTTGATAAGACTGAAATTTCAACACTTAATACTTCTCGCACCTGACCAGTCCTCACTTTGTCCAAAAGACAGTACAGTCTGTGTTCCCATCCATTACTATGAAACAATACAGCCATCATGTGGTAGAAAATTGTGCTGACTTCAAATAGCTGCTCCTCTGCTGTTTTCCCTGCATGGCACCATGACATCCTCGGCTATCCACAGCATGAACAGTTGTACCAACTGATATTTATTAGAAAAGTTAATCTTCATTTTTATTAGAAACAGTTTCATTTTTCCCCGAGCAGCGGATATGGGTTTGTCAGGCATGTAGCCAGTAGCCAGTAAATCATAACGGTGGTGTGTGGCTGTGAATTTAATTGGCTTGTGCCGGTGAATTTAAATTGAGTTTATCTCCAATAAAGACGGCCAACAAAATTTTTACTCCTTTACTAATTCCCGCCCTCCACAGTCAACAGGAAGTATGCATCATACCTGTCGCTTTTCGGACCTATTTTCTAAACAAACTGAAGCCATTGCCCCATGACAAAAATATTACTACAGTTGCTACTGTTTTACAGCCACTGTCTGGTACTGGTATTGGCCTCTTTTCATCTGTGTCTTCTTTTGTCTTCTTCATGTTGATGAAAGTCTAAGGGAACTTGAACTCTGTGTCACCTCATATTTATTCTCTAGCAAAAAAAGAAATGATGGATAACTGCTTAGAAGCTCCCGAACACTCAGGTCAACTTAAAATAAATGAAACATAAACAGGAACATGTTTCAGTAAATTACAGAATTTCAGAAATTTTTGTGTTATTACGAGATAATTTTGATGTCTTTTTGGAAAACATGTGATTGAGAGGTAGCTGTCTCTCAAATTTTCAGATTGAGACTGAGAAGATAATCAATCACTTTTCCCCACCATTTTTACCCAACTTTACCACAGATGTCAATAGTTATGGAGCTTATTGTAATACTAACTTGAGGTCAAACTCAAACGTGCATTTTTTACAAATAGGCCTCGTAGTTTTCCTGCATATTATTGTAATTCGTCCACTCTCACCCTCAGGTCAGACGACTAAGACCCAGCTCCCCCAAAAATGGTTTATTTTAGACTGCAATGATCCTTGCAAAGCGAGGCAGTCTGGAAAAGACAGTATAAAGAACAGAAAGCAATCTATTTAGAAAACAGCTCTCTAAAACTACTTCAGTGGGGAAAAAACAGTTGTTTTCATTAGTGGAGGGAAAATGGAACTGGTATGATCCATGATACAACACTTGCTAACAAAGACGAGGAAAATTAGTTCTAAACACTGCAGCCTATTAATATTTACACCCAGTATGTAATTAATGAGAAATTTGATCATTTAATTTTCTCTGCATAATGCCTTTAAAAATGCTAAATCACACTTTGAAAATTAAATGGTTTTGCTCTGAAGCACTAACAAATGAACGCTCTCTCATCACCCCGGGAGTTCAAGTAAAAATTCAGGGTGCATTAGGCAGAAACAATTGATCAAAACGAGATAATTAATGTATGCGGTTTACATATATTTTTCCACAGCAATTATTGATGACGTTTAATGTATTTGTTTGATTTTCTCAAATGAAACAGAGACTATCAAATATTACAGGCATACCTCATTAGCAGCACACAGCCGAGAGCACCCCATGCATTTTTAAAGGGCACAATTCTCAATAACCGCTGCCTTCAAATGCATTTTATTGCCTGGCGTGGATAGCGCCACAGAATGTAATGACTGGAATGGCTGTTTCTGTATCATTGGTTTATAAAAAGAAATACTGATCAAGAGGCGCAGTGGTTGACCTGGTTAATCAGACTCATATGTGGAGACAGCATTTTTCTGTGATCTGTGATGTACTGAACAGCACATATGAAGTGAGGGTGTATCGATCACCAATGTAGTGATGCTTGAAGGCCTTTGCTCTTCTAGTAAAGCCCTAGTAAAACAGAGAATGTCATATAACAGTCGCTGGATGTGGAAAATCATTCAATACATGGCACCGAAACTGTATTTAACAGTAAACTAACAGTGCATATGTAATGAAGCTGAATTTCATCAATACACCGAAGTCTAAGCCACTTGTCCAATTCAGTACTTCCTTCCATGACCATAGAAAAGCTGAAAAAATGACAACCTCTTAAATTAGTCTAATAGTGACTCCTAGTGTACAAAAATAAAACATATGTTGAGGGCTCCTATCCTACATTTTTCTTGTGCTATATTTTTTTTCCATTTGAGGTCCACTTATGATATTTGCCTGTGTTTCTGTACCAAACACAGCCATAATTCATTTTTACATAACCAGCAATGTTCCAGCCATTCTTTCTCGCTTGGAATTAATCAGGCTGTTTTTGTTGCTGTGCCTTTCAGGCGAATGTATTGGTGCATTCTACTTGAAATAGAAGTCAGAATTTCCAAGGTCCTTGTCGGAAATTCTAACTGGAACTCTCCCTGAAGTTGGTTTTCTGACTCACAAAGTCAGAGGAACCTCATCAACCCCAGCCTCAAAATCCAAGATAGCTACTCAGTGCATCAACAGTAGTAAAAGCTGTAATATACACTGTTTATGAGCACTTCTGTCATTAAATCAGTCATTTACTCAGTACTGTCCAACTTCTATCATTGGACATGTTGCTAAAAATGTACAAAATGCCATCTAATACGTTGTTATCAACTGGTATTGCTAACACTGGCTAATCTGGTTAGAACTTTCCAACTTCTTGTCACGCAGTCAACTCAGGTTTGACGTCTTTCCCAGCTTTAACTTCCCTCCTCTGAGGTAAATGGATCTCAGCCCTTGGTTCTGAATGGTACTGTGTTGTGCCACATTCAGGGAGCAATCAAGACTGAAAAATGTAAATATAAAATCTCTTTGTCCAGCCTATTTCTCTTAGACATAACTGAGCTCAGTTTAACATGAATATGGGATTTTCTCCCACTTCTTAAATTTAGCCCCTGAGAAAAAGCCTTCCTCTAATCTCAGTTGGATCCAAGTTGAAGATCTGAAAACGAAGATCTCTCACTGCACCAGTCTTTATTTGCCTTAATATTCAGATCTACTTGGTAGGCTTATGAGTCTGAGTCTGTATAATATCTGAAATTTGTCTAAGTGATCAAATTCAAGTCTCGACAGTTGGACAGTTTTGAGATTTATAAGCTTATAAAAGAGAAGAAAACTGGGAATCCGATGAGAATCAGAATCAGAAAACTTTATTGATCCTGGAGGAAATTGCTTAAAACAGCAAAAGAACAGCAAAAGAACTTCTGCCCTAAGTTGATTTTTTCTGTTGCTTATTTCTCCTTGGGGATGGTTTAGAAGAAACAAGTCAGAATTGAATTATCTCCAAATAAGAAAATGATTTATTTCTGATGAGACAGATAGACTGTTGTTAGCAGCAAAATCTTCCACTGGGTTTAACTTCAGCATAAATGAGGGCCAGACAGATATATGGGAATACGTTGGTTGTCATGACATCATTAAAAATGGTGAAGTCCAAAATACCTGGCTGTGCTGCTTAATTTATATGTTCCTGTATGGCCATAAACTTTAACAATGTTTAGGTGCTTCAGTAAACTCTTTTATTCAAAAAAGGAGAGGAAAATATATTTTTTCCAAAATGTAAGCCTTTTAAGTGAACTGCGTGTATGCGTGTGTGTGTGTGAGAGAGAGATAGAGAGGGAGAGAGACACAGAGAGAAAGAAAGAAAGAAAGAAAGAAAGAAAGAAAGAAAGAAAGAAAGAGAGATTGTTCAGGGACACCCAATTTAATTT
>JBBPCX010000147.1:19461828-19472986 GCA_037974365.1 Hydrocynus forskahlii | reverse complement strand
AAGAAGAAGAAGAAGAAGAAGAAGAAGAAGAAGAACTCAAAAGCAACAGAAAATAAATTTGTCTTTCAACAAGAGCTTTAAAAGTCAATTGAGGCAGCTGTGCTTTCAGTGGGTTTAGGTTCAGGTATGGGTTTTCAGTGTCATCCTCAGGGGTCTACAGTGGGTTTTCAGTGTCATCCTCAGGGGTTGAGAGTGGGTTTTCAGTGTCATCCTCAGGGGTCTACAGTGTTGTTGCTTTCCCTTTGCTGGCCCACTCAAAGCAGCTGATAGGTTTAGTTCATGAGCAGGTCAATGGCTGATTCCCACAGAAACATTTCAAAGCCTTCCAAGAAGAATGTAAGCTGTTAAACCTGCAAAGGGGGTACAAGCTCTATATTCAAGTCTGTGTATTTGAATGCAATGTCATTGAAAGTCCCTGTTGGTGTAATGGTTAGCGTCCCAAAGCTTTTGTCCACATAGTGTATGCGTTACACACTGACTGGAGGTGAGTGACGCTTGTCCAGGGGCGGGGTAGGAGGTTCCACTTGTGCTCGACACCAGGGCAGCGTCATAGTGACGCCACAGCTCCATTCTGTGCCTACCCTTTGTTGCTTGACTCGGTCGGCCATTTTACGACGGGGTTCTGCAGTCGAATGATAGGGGTTTCTGTCGAGTGAAAAAGAAACCTTCAATAACGTCCACGCACACAGCGAGTTCTCTACGTTAACTGTTTTCACGTTCTAGTAAAACTCAGCCATGTCTCGGGATCGCTTCAGGAACCGCGGCGGAGGGTTCCAGCAGCGGGGCCGTGGAGGGATCGGGCCCGGAGCGATGCGGGGCGGCATGGGCAACCCAAACTTCAGGAACCAGAACACCCCGCAGCAGTCCTTTCAAAACAGGGGACCTCAGATGGGCTTCAAGCCCAACCAGGGCAACCAGGCGAACCAGGGACCTCCTCCGACCCCGACCCCGACCCCGACCACCCCTCAGAAGACGGAGGGAGGAAGCGTGAACATTAAGCCTGAGATGAAGTCGCCTCCTCCTGCTCCTGCACAGCTTCAGCAGCAGCAACAACAACAGCAGCAGCAGCAGCAGCAAAAACAGGTTCCAGGCCTCCCTCAGAACAAAAGCCCGGCACAGCAGCAGCCGCAGGAACAGCAGCAGCCCAAACAATCTCCTGGCCCTCCCCAGAACAAGAGCCCGGTACAGCAGAAGCAGCCACCGAAGATACAGTCTCCCCCGGCCTTCACCCGGCCCGAGCAGGGCCCCCCTCAGAACCAGCCCAGAAAACACTTCCAGAAGCCAAACCCTGGGAACGGACAGAAACCAGCACACAACGAGGTCCAGGGCGAAGGCGAGATCCAGCCTCAGGTATGAAGATACCTAAAATATTTTTTTAAACCTCAAAAAAACTCAGAAGGTCTTTGACTCGTTTGCTTTTGTAACGTGGACCGGGCGCCATTTTGTCTCTCCGAACAAAGCCCGAAACTAGCTAACACGAAGAGCTAATTCTAATATTAGATCCACAAATTGAAGGGAAAAAAGCTATTAATACCCAGTTTTACTGTTAATATCCAAGGTTTTTTATAGTGTTTTTTTTTATTTACTTGCCTACTTTAGCATTGCGTTTATGTCTAAGGTCTCGTCTTTGCTCTCACGGTAGCCATCCTGCTAATGCTAGCTAGCACTTTTTCCTTTTGGTAGTTTTGTTTTTACCTTTTAATTTATTTTTTTACACAAAGACTGCTTAGAGTGATAAAGAAACGAGTGCACATTTGAAATGTTTTATTAACATTTAGGCTTAGCATCGTTTACTTTTTAATCTGTATTTGTACAAATACTACTTAGAGGCATGTGATAAAGAAAAAAGTACGGATTTTTTAGAAGCACTTCATTAGGATTATCAGGTCCCTGGAACCCACTCCTCGTTGGAGACTAAGAAGTAGTCTTATGCACTTTGAAAATAATAAACCTGTTAAACCTCGTTTAGTGTAATCCTGTTTTAACCCCACAGGTGGGAAATTGGCATTGTTACAGCAGCAAAGTGGAATGTGTGAAGTTGTGCTTATGTGTATATAAATTGAGTGGCCCTTATGTTTCGCAGCAGCTCTTAAATATTTCAGAAATCATGTTTAGTAGCATATTATGCTTGTTTAGCCCTTGAGGTTAAAATACATATTTAGAAGACATGCCAACGTAGAGAGATGAGATTTTAAACTTTTCAGTAAAGTGTTAGTCTGTTGGCTGTTCAGACATAAATTTCCATTAATTTAATTGAACTCTTTGCTCTGTGCAGCTTTTGAAGGAATAATGGTACTGCACTCTACAGTTTAGAGTGCAGTTTTCCTTTTATCCTAGGTGATTTTGAGAATACCAAAGATTTGGCTTAGTACTGAGTTCTCATGTTAGCTACATTGGCTTAGGTGCTTAAGTTCTAAACTAAACCAAATTTGGACTGAATCTCGTCTGGACTAATGGTCTTATATGAGGTAATTGGGTAATACTGAAAATTCAGTGAACTGTTCCTTTGAACAGCTAGAATCAACTAGCTTGCTAATTGATGTGGACAATTGTCTAAATCTGTTTGATTTCAGGAGCTGAGGGCTACTCTTTCTTTGCTACGCAAGCCTGGAGAGAAAACATACACTCAGCGATGCAGGCTGTTTATTGGCAATTTACCCAATGATATCACTGACGTGGAGTTCAGAAAATTGTTCTCCAAGTATGGAGAGCCCAGTGAGACCTTTATCAATCAAGGCAAAGGCTTTGGTTTCATCAGACTGGTAAGATTTTCTCATGCTTTGCAACAACATAAGCAGTTGTAATTCAAAGTCCAGATGGTTTTCATGTTTTCTTATTTTTTTTCTTTGTTTTTCAGGAGTCACGTGCTTTAGCAGAGATAGCAAAAGCTGAACTGGATGATATCCCAATGAAAGGCAGACCACTTAGGGTACGCTTTGCGACCCACTCTGCTGCACTGTCTGTGAAAAACCTGTCCCCCTATGTCTCCAATGAGCTGCTTGAGGAGGCCTTTTCACAGTTTGGAGTGGTCGAGAGGGCAGTAGTTATTGTAGATGATCGTGGCCGTTCGACTGGAAAGGGCATTGTTGAGTTTGCTACCAAGCCTGCTGCACGAAAGGCACTCGATCGGTGTAATGACGGAGTGTTCTTGCTTACATCGTAAGTAGTGCGTTTGTATTTTGTGTTTGAAAATTAGACACTTCATGCTTTTTCTCATGTTGAAGCATTGCTTGATGCTCATCTGCTTTGTTTAAAATTTCCCAACCACCAGGTCGCCACGTCCCATTGTTGTTGAGTTGCTGGAACAGTATGATGATGAGGATGGTCTGCCAGAGAAGCTTGCCCAGAAGAACCCAAGCTATCAGAAGTGAGTTTAGTAAAGCAGCTGTTTCCTGCCATCCACACATTTATATGAATTGATTTTGCATAAACTTGCATGTGTTTTTTGTGTACCCCAAATTTGTAGAGAGAGAGAGCAGCCTCCACGTTTTGCTCGGCCAGGCAGTTTTGAGTTTGAATACTCCCAGCGATGGAAGTCCCTTGATGAAATGGAGAAGCAGCAGAGGCAGCAAGTTGAGAAAAACATCCGCGAGGCTCGTGAGAAGCTGGAGGCAGAGATGGAGGATGCCTACCATGAGCATCAAGCTAATTTGCTTCGACAGGGTGAGTGTGTAATCATTTTACTGCATTTGGATATGGACAGTGATGTCTAGACATTGTTACATTTTATTTTATTTTTTGCTCATAGATCTTCTTAGGAGGCAAGAGGAGCTACGACGTATGGAAGAAATGCATAACCAGGAAATGCAAAAACGCAAAGAGATGCAGCTGAGGTAGCTAATGGAGCTATTTTTTTCTGTATAATGTAGAAGTGCATTTAATCTTTTTGGGATGTATGATAATCATTAACACTCATCTAGGCAAGAGGAGGAGCGTCGTAGACGGGAGGAGGAAATGATGCGACAGAGGGAACTGGAAGAGCAGATGAGACGCAAGCGCGAGGAATCTTATAGAATGGGCGGTTTTATGGACAATGTAAGTAATTCCAGTTTTTGCAGTTTTTACACCTCTGTTAGGGGAAAACTCATATTAGCCAACATTGTCTTTTTATAGACTACATTCGTTGATTTCTTTTAATTTTTTTTTTGTAGAGAGAGAGAGAGATGCGAATGAATCCTGGAGGTCTTGGCTTGGCAGGTGGGTTATTAATATAAATAAGTGTGTGTGTATATATGTATATGTGTGTGTATATATGTATGTGTGGGTAATGATAGGTAAGGTATTGATATCCATATCTGTGATGTCAGTAAATTACTTTTGAGCAGTCTGTCATAAAATTATTTGGTGTGGTAAACACTTTTAAGCAGTCAATAACATAAAATTACGTCTTTCCCAACACTTTTCTAGTAATTTCCTAACAGTTTAAACAGTCTTGGACACATTCAGTATACAGAATATTATTGACTGTTGTCCAGTTCGTGACAAAGCTTACTAGTACAACTCACAATTATTAACTATTTATATTTACATGGTCACCCAGTCAAACATACTGTCTTTAGTTTGATGTGTAAAGATAGCATGGTGTGCAGTGTTGATTTATTTTTTTGTCTTCTGTCCTGTTTTATAAGCCCTTGCAAACATAACATGGGTTTATGTTTTGTTTGATTATTCTTAAGAATTGCAGTTTGTAATGATTATATCTGAGCAATTTCTGAGCACCTGCTCTCGTGGGAGTTTTCTGTCTATTAGCCCTGATTTAGGGTTTACCTTATTTAATGTATCTAATGTAAACTGATAGCAAAAAAAATCAGAAATTAAGCTGCACCGTGATTAAACATTAAGACTACTAGACTGTGCTTGCTCTTTGCCACACACCATATAACTCCATATAAAACTGACATGTTTTGAATTTGATGTCTTATGTTTTGGCCCAAATAAAATTTCCCCAACTTGGACACATACCACAAAAACCTGAACACCAAAAACCTGAAGTTACATCATACCACACCTGCATGTATCCAAAAGACCTTAAAACAGCCAAGCTCTGAAGTCCTGCAAATCCCATTCATTGCAATGTTTTTCACATTTTTTTCCTAGATTTGCCTTTTGGTACTCCCAGCCAGAAGTTTCAGTTGACCGGAATGAACTTTGATAGTCACCAGGGAATGGGCGGACCAGCAGCAGGGGGCATGGTCTCCAACGAAATGGTAACGTATCCAGTTGTGGCAAAGAGTGAATGGCAGAGTGTTGTGTGATGGTGGAGTATTTGGAGTTTTGGCGCTTTAAATGAAGTGGAGCTGGTTGCTCAACATGGGGCCATTTATGGGTTGAATGATTGTTGAGTGATCAGTTTGGGGTTTGGTCAAACCTCTTGGCGGACATCTTTGTTTGATATCCTTGGAGCCGTTTTTGCCAAAAACGTTTCCTCAGCCGCCATGCTCAGCTTGTTAATAATCTTTTTTTCCCCCCAAATTTGCCCGAAGTCTGTCTGTACTAAAGCCCAAGCAATGAACTTGTAACTACTCACTGCATTCATGTGTAAGTCCTGTCTGATGTGGTGAATAAAGGCAGGCATGTATGGGTAGAACTGTAGTCTTTGAATTTTTGCAACGTATTCTTTGCAGCAATAGACCTGGACTACACTCTGGTTGGAACAGCTCTCTTGAAATGTATTCTTGCGCTTGGGGAAAACTTGACTGCAAGCTTCTAATGACTTGTTCATGTTTGTTGCCTCCCTTATGGAGTGGGCCAACTGTCCAGTGGCACTTTGTAGTTCTGAGATGCTGTGGGGATTTTTAGTGCAGATTGACTTCAAAGCAAGAACATGTCACTTCTGACAGTAATATTTTGTGAATAAATACTGAGCTTTTGGATGAGCTGATGGTCTATGGCAGTCCTATGTGAGATCTTGCTGCTCATGGATGGTGTCAAACTGCATCTAAATTCACACTGGCTCATAACAGACCTGGGCATTTAGCTTTTACAGTATACAACCCTGTGATTGCTTAAATAACCAGTGGCCTTTGAATTCAAAATTGAAACGGTATTTTTCAACATGTGGTGTCTCAGTCAGGTTACCTATTGGAATTACTGGGACATGTTGCATTAGTGTGTCGACATCTACACTTCAATGCCGGTTCCGTTAAAAAAGTACTATGCAGAATTCCTCACCAGTATTTTACATGCACATGTGCCAAGACATTAGTGAGCGCATCAAAAATTGAAGTTTGTATTAGTCATTTGTGATCTAACACCAATTCAGTTCTGAATTGGTGTCACATCTTTAATTGTGAATACCTTTTTATGCATAATTATCTGAAGACCTCCCTTTGTTTGTTCATTGTAAATTAAGCAAGTCTTAAATTTCAAGGGTCGGTTTCCCGAACAGGGATTAAGCCTAGTTTTGGACTACCCTTTCCTTTTCAATGGAAAATCTCTATTCACAGTACTACATAATCTAGGACTAGGCTTAATCCCTGTCCGAGAAACCGACCCGAAGTCTGTCTTTAAGGCCAAAGTTAATAGTTATCTATTAATCAAAAGTAAATGTCATTTTAAATATTGAGCATGTCTGCTCTCAAGTTTCAAGAGAACATTAAAATGCTTTACTTTAAACTGAAAATCTAGATATTTTAAAGCAAAATCCAAAAGTTCAATTTCTTAGACAAATAAAAAAAAAAGGATTTTTTGCATTGCTAATTGACATTTCACTCCCCAGTCCAGTTTTTAAAAATGCAAGAACAGTTGATTCAGCTGTTAACCCCTTCAAAATTTACTGGACTTTTCGTGCCATTTACAGTAATAATCATAGCTTTAGCATTGATTTAACGGACTTGTAAAGTGATTGACCAGTACTCTTTTACACAGTTGTCTAAAACTACTTCGGCAGTGCTCCACTTAAATACCAACGATTTGATTTATTGTACTTGCATGCGCATAAAATTTTTCAGGGTTTCATTTATAATCTATGAAACTGTTAGAACCGTTGGCACACACAAACGTCTTGTCTTGTTTGAGAAAAATGAAGGCAGTAAAATGTTTTGCCAATTTTGACATATTGACTTTTGTAATGTGTGTTTGCTGAAGGCATATGTGTTCTCACATGTAGCAGCACCATGCCATACCACAATCCACAGTTGGAATGGCTTTTTGGGACAGTGTTTAGTGAATATATATTTAATGTGATGTCTACCATACGAAGAGGAGCACTGAGCTTTAACCAAAATGGCTGGTTGACCGTTTCCAAGTGTTAAGATTATCTACATCTAGTTAACTAGTAGAGCAGTTCACCTAAAAAAGTCTGTTCAAGCTAAAAGCTCTCCAGCCATTTAAATTTAAAATGTCCTCAATTCTGAAAGCATATAAACACTACACATTTTAATCTAATTTTCTATCATGCCACTTAGGCTTTCATTCACATTAATGATAAACCTGATTATGGCTTCCAAACCCTGCTGGGTCTTTTCAGAAGTTGCCTTTCTAGTAAAGCTGTTAATCTGCATAACACAGCATTCCAGTATGTTTGGCTTTACTACTTAAGTGTTATTTAACTCTGAGTTTAACACTAAGATAAACTATAATTGATGAACATCTAAAGCAGTGCAGTTCTATATTATGTTGTTCTGCAACTTGTCATGGAAGTTCTTCCCGATGATTTTAGATTAACATGTAAAGTAAAGCTATGTCTTGATACAATAATAATGTGAAACATTGATCACGGGAAAACAGTGTCCGGACTGTCTGTCTGACTTTATTTTAGCACTCAGCTGGCCTGTTTACGGGTACATTATTCGTAACCTGTGTTGGAGCAGGTTTGAATAAGTTTGGTTTGGAATGATGGGGTTGGTTAAATATGGTCTATCTGAATGAGCAGCAGCTGCAACTTGGGACAATATAAACACTCAAACACACTTGGAAAAATACAATATTATAATTCATACTTTCAGTAATATGAATATATGTAACAATCAACAAGAAAACCTTAACCTAAGTTCCAGCTTTTCAACAGCTTTAGAAGTAGCCTCCTGCTGTTTTACTCAAATGGAAATGAAACTATTTTTAATTATATGACCCGTTATGATGGATAAGCAGCTGCTTTACAGTTATTCTTTACCAATAGGCCATTAGCAGGCTTAAAAACATATTAAAATAATTAAAGAATTTAGAACAGAGCCGTCACTAAATCGGTAGATTAACAGTGTTGGCTGTAACTTTTTGCTGCCTTCCTGCCTTATGGTCACTGTAGTTCCGCCCTTGTTTTTATTTTTATGGTAGGATATTGCTAACGAATACATTACCCTCTCTTCCTTTTCCTATGTTACCTGTGGCACCTGTGGATCTGCATATTGGAACTGTTTCATCGAATGTTTCCCTTGGATCACCACTTTAATACACTTGGCTCAAAATATGAACTCGTGGAACTTGTGGCTAATTTCACTTTATTTCTGCACATGGACACGAAAATCAATTCCTCTGCCAAATCCCCTACACCGCATGAAAACCGGTCACTGTAGCGCAATGAGCGTTTCCCTCAAGGTGGCCCTGGAGGTCCGAGGGGCATGGGTCCTGGCAATTCAGGATTTGGCAGGGTCCGTGAGGAATTCGATGGACCTGCCAAGAAGCCACGCTTCTGATCTGGCACTTTTATATGATGGAGCTCGTGTTTGGATCCCCAGAGCTTCTGGGGTCTTAATTGTATTTAAGTTTAAAATATTTCTTTGCAGTTTTAGCCTGAAGACCTCTCCTTTTTGTGGCAAGATTCTTTTTTTCGTAATCTGTGTGTTAAAATTAGATTGAAGTAGTGAACTGCTCAGCAGGAGTAATCTCTTGCTTAGCATGTCCCATGTAATCTTTCTTACTTATCATGCAATGTTACTTGTTTTGCTGGTTATTCTTGTAAGTTGTTCTGCTCTTTATATGGCCATGTTCTGTGCCATTCAACATTTTGAAGTAATGTAAATTTACAATAAAGCGTACCGATGGTTCTTCAAACCCCACGTAAGCGTTGTCAAAACAATGTTTGACTCACATCCGCAAAAAAGATCTGATGGAAAACTTGCTTTGAGGCTTAAATATGGAACGGAGTTACGTTGAATTCAGTCTGCAGTATGAACCAGAGAATACTCTAAATTTGATATGGCGCAGTGACTTTATTGAAAGGTTTGGAATAACCCTGACCTCTAAACTGACCTCTTACATTTGCATATTAAATATATAATTTTTAGTGTGGTTGTATTTTACGTTTAGTGTTAACTCTTATAAATGACCTCAATAGGAAGACATTGAGTGACATTGAATTTAGGGCTGTTACATGTAATTCAATAAAAAAAAAAAATCAATGCATGTTACATGGGTATTCATATATGTGTTTATCTTTTGGAAGCTTTGTCTTTTCCCCGCCCACACTCGAGCAAATTAAGTGACTTACTATGGTAAAATGGCAAGGGGGGGAAAAAAATTAAATTAGAGCTTGTTCATTTTAGGCATCCATCACCTTGCCTCTAAACAAACACAACGCACTACTTTTCACATGGCAGTTGAAGCTTAACGAATGGAGATGCCTGGCATGTGAGAGCATGCAAATTATATTGCTGAATGCAGCATTTACAATAAAAGCTGTATGAAGTAGCTTACTGCCGGTTTTAGGTGAGGGTGTTATTGACACCAGAAGCTTAGACCAGGGGTGTCGAACTCCAGTCCTGGATGGCCGTGGTCCAGCACATTTTGGTGATTTCCCTGCTAAGAAACACCGGGTTCACCTCGCCAGTTAATTGTCAGGTTTAGTGAATGTGTTTGAGGAGGAGAACCATCAAACTGTGCTGGACACTGGCCCTCCAGGACCGGAGTTTGAATCCCTTGGCTTTGACCTTGTAAGTTTGCCTGTTGGGTTAGTTCTGGCAGTGGATGAGGAGTGGGGTGTCTCAGTTTCTGCCATCACTAAACAAAACCCTTGTAAAATAATTAACATTACTCCCTCATTGAATTGTGAATGTTGTATTGGAATGAGGCTACAGTTGTGGCTTACATAGCATCATATAGTAAGTGAGTAGCTGAATGAGTACATTGCTGTCCACTACTGTTGGAATTTCAGTAGCGAAAAATAACATGGTAGTTATAGTAGTTATGGTTAATTATCCAACATAATTACCGTTGAATATGTACAAACTCAGTGAATACTGTTCAAAATTAAAGCATTTGTACACTATGTACAAGATGATGAGCAGACAGCTGTTATAGTGCAAAAATGAAAGTCCTGCCAAGACACATCTTGCTCAGTTAAATATGATGGAGGACCATGATTAGTTTGTTTTAATTACTTTATTTTACTATGGTAAAAATGACTATGGTA
Source organism: Hydrocynus forskahlii (assembly GCA_037974365.1). Classification (NCBI taxonomy): domain Eukaryota; kingdom Metazoa; phylum Chordata; class Actinopteri; order Characiformes; family Alestidae; genus Hydrocynus; species Hydrocynus forskahlii. The sequence continues at coordinate 19,462,638 of JBBPCX010000147.1, read as the reverse complement.
GCAATTAGGGGTGTAACAATGCATTAAAATATCAATGTAAAAATGTGTCAATACATTGTGGATATGTGACAATGAATCTTGTAGAACAATGATCGTGGTATTTGATGTATGTGCATTGTTTAGTGCTAAAACAGTGCACATACATACATTTTCTTAATTCAGATTATTTTTTGTCTAGTTTGTTGAATATATCTTTAATCGTGAGCCCAGAATCATTTATCAAACCGAATCTTGACTATTGTTATACCCCTAGTAGTAATAGTATAAACAATGAAGCAGTGTGCTCTAGTTTATTCAAAAAATCAAGTGATTTAAACACCTTGTCCAAATGCAGTTTACCTAATATATGTAATTGTAAATAGAAGTCAAATAATCTTAATATTTGGCTTCATTATGTGGTCAGAAGAATAGATGCTTGGGGTGCAGTTTGCACTGTGAGCTTAACTGGATCCTGTGTTACAGTAGGTAAGTTTCCTAAAAAAAAGCTTTCAAAACAACACAGGAAGGTCCTGTTTGTTTTGTTTTTGTTCGTTTTTTTAATGACCCCTCTCAGTCCTTTTAGTTTGTTGACTAAACGTGATCACTTTGTAAATAGCTATTTACAACCCTAAACGTATTGTAGTTAAACTAAAATGTATTTAAATGCATTAAGGTAAAAGTTGCTAAATCGGTGTATCTGAGCCACTGATCTTCACTCCACATCTGCATCCAGTTTCTCTGGAGCTCAGACCTGCTTGAATCAAAGCCAACTATAACTGCGAAGCTGGCAGTCATGTTACCACTGGCTCATCTATTTGTCTAATAGCTGTG
>JBBPCX010000147.1:19439677-19461728 GCA_037974365.1 Hydrocynus forskahlii | reverse complement strand
CTTGAATCAAAGCCAACTATAACTGCGAAGCTGGCAGTCATGTTACCACTGGCTCATCTATTTGTCTAATAGCTGTGGAGTGTTTTTTTTTTTTTTTTTTTGTTTGTTTGTTTTATTTATTTATTTGTTTTTTATTTTTTATTTTTTTGGTTGTTTTTTTTTTGGTTGTTTTTTTGGTAGGTCAAACCTAACAGACATTTAGTGTTTTGGCTGGCCAGTTCAAACTGTAGTGTTGGTCTTTGTCAGGCGTTCTGATGTGTAGTTGTTCCCTTTTGGGGTTTGAGTTTAAAATCTTAATGAAGATATATTACTGTTGTGTTGGTCCTTTGTATTTTTCTCCCTCAACAGGTTACTGTTCCCAAGTACTTCAACATCGACACTTTGGGGATTTACCCATGTGCCCTTGATCTGCCATTTTTTTAGTTCAATCGGTAAAAGAGAAATAATGGAGTTTCTCATGTGACAGTTTTGAGAGGTTAATTTTGAGATTTTTCAATTGGATTTTCTAAAAATTTTTTTTCTTTCCCCATTTCATTCTCTGGCCAAGATAAAATTAATTGTAGCTTCTTTTTTTCGCTGACCATAAAGTCAAGGTGGTAAGTAATACATACATTACAAAAGTATATATTTACATGCTTTTTACTAATCTACACATTTCCAATCTCGTTCCTGGAGGACCCCGTGCCCTCTACGTTTTTGGTGTATTCTGTACTTGTGACCACTTTGATATTTTTCATTCGCTTATTGGTTGGATTGGGTGTGTTAGCACTGGGAAAATACTGAAATGTGCGGAGTTTGGAATCAGGCAAGTTAACTGTATATTCATTGTTACATAAAAGGATTTTTGGCTTTAAGCAAATCTACAAAATTTTCTTTGAGACATTCAGATTCGGAGTAATACTAGCAAGTTAGTTTATGTTGGGCTGTTTTCTCACTGTACTGTACTGTTTGAAGAAAGACTGTGGTAACTGCATCGTGCCCATTACATATAATATTCTCTAAATGGGGGGAAGTTTCATATAATAGTGCCTCTCCATGATTTTCATAAATAATATTCTAATCTTTATGTACATATTTTTTAAATAGGGGTGTTAATTGCATCCTCAGCAGTTATCCTGTACATCACCTTTGTTAATGTTTAATTATTTATTTATTTTAGAATTTTGGTACTGTTTCCGATTCCTCAGAACAGTGGCAATGTACACAGAAAAAAAGCACGTTGGTTTGCCAACAACAGTTTTGTAAACCGACTTGAGGGTTGAGGAGGTCACGGACAAAGTTTTGCCTTTGTAAGGAATTGGCTTAGTGATTGTCCACATAGGGAAGTTTTTAGCATTGAAGTGGCTTTTAACTCAAGGCGGTCAGAGTGTTCTGATATGCTGTTAATCGGAGAGACAGGCAGGTGCTTTAAATGTAAGTTAAAAACTTGCCCGAATGCAGAATGCTGCTAAGTCCATGTTTCATCTCGAAGGAAATGACTTTGGTAGACAAATGTCATTCAATATTGATTTGGTAAGTTATTTGTGTTTGACACAAATTAGTACTGATTCACATGGGCGATTCATTTCCTATATGAATTGGTTTAACCCGTTAGCTAGACTGAGTGCTCCTCTTCATTCTTGGCTTCTCTGTTATACTGACCAAACTAGAGGCAAACAGATGAACTCCATTTTTTTTTCTTAAAAGTTGCATAAATATCTTGTTGCTTACTGTCTTGCTTCAGTCTTTTGAGTAAATGGATGGGCGTGTAACTGGCTGGGAAGCGATTTTAGATTAAGTGTGGAAACATTAACTTTAGCTACATATCAAGGATGTTTTTTATAGATAGTAAGCCAGTTATGAAAAATTTTGAACATGGCTGTTGTAGGTTCTTTTTCATGTCCCTGTTTAAAGAGAAATTAAAATGATGTATTTAACATTAATTACAGTGTGTATTACAGATTCAATGATAGTTTTGGATTTTTTAGTCCAAAACTATTTGGATTTCTGTCCCTTGGTGGTGTATACACGCTAAAACAGTAATCACTTAATGACCGAAGTGCTACCAAGTAGCAAAAATTTCATTTAATTTCAAATTAGAAAAAGTCAGTCCTATCTACTGACTTTTATCTGTGAGCCAGTCAGCTGCTTTTGTCACCATTTAGACAGAATTTTAATTAACTTGCTAAATTCTGTAAGCTTCATTATTTTAGTATTCAGTTGTTTCTGTACATTTATCCACTTCCAGTATCACATTCATTTTTTGTTGAGATCATACCCACTCTCGTTTTAAAGAAATAAGAAAGAAAGACAACAGATTTGGTTGTGGGATTGCTATTCAAGAAATATTGAAATATTTGAAAAAAAATTTTGGCTCACAGAATTACACAAGTTTACTCAATGCTGTAAATGTCAACCAATATTTCCTGTGAGGAAGCACCCAGCAAATTCCACACATTACAGTTAGCTATCAGACCCTGACTAATACAAGCTTAGGGTGCAAAATAAAAAACAAAGTTGCTGGCCCACAAGTGTGCTGTTTTGTCATGGGCCTATTCTTTAAATATATCACTGAAATTAGCATACCTTACAAACCAATAGTTATTTGTCATGGTACACACTGGATCGCCCAGCACTAATGAATGTCAGTCTTAGATTTATTGTAATTGTTGGAATAGAATTAAGCTACACACCCAGGTTCATTCATATCTCAGTGCATTATTTCCTTCACTACTTCATTTTTGTGAACTGATTTCAAAGTTGAATACAGCTCATGAACTGGCAAGACTTGAACATTTCGACATGAGGGTGAAAGTCCTGGCAACGGCGAAGAAACCTCCAGAGACAAAGAAATAAAGAAAGGTAACCCAAGCTATGCACGCTGCCTCTATGGCATGGACCTGTCAACCTTTCAGTCTGGTGCTGTAAAATAAACACTATTAAACTGTGGGGAGTGAGTGGGTGGGTGGATGGTGGAGCCTTCTTTTACAGAGATAAAGTAATTACAAGCAACTTATAGAAGAACACTTGTACTGCACATATGGGTGATTGGGACTGCTGTTTTCCTCCATGTTCAAGTGAATTACAGTAGCATTAGGAGTCAAGCCCAAAGATTCCTACTGGTGTGGTTGTGGCATTACTGCCTGGACGGGGAGTCAAATCTTCAGTCTTCAGTTTTTGGGGGAGTAGTGTAATCCGCTATGCTGTCATTACTGTGTCATAACAATACTTGGGACTCAAGCATAACTGTCTTGTGTGCCTAAGAATGTTATGTAACTCCTCCCAGATCCAACTGATCAACTGACCTTTTTTGAATAAACCGTTTACAATTTACAGGGTGATGCAGCAGTGCAAGGATTTTCTCTTTCATTTTTAACAAACAGCAAACTTAAATTATTACTACTTAAAAGTTGCCATAATGGTTTCCTCTTAAAATAAACACTTAAATCTTGTTTAAAGTGTATTTGGTTAATTTTGGCACAGTTTACTATTTGTGAACCTCAAAGAAAAAGCTTTGAGGTACACACTATTCTACCACAGCTAGGGGAAGGGAATGACCCAAACTATTGTATAAAACTCCAATACCTGTATAAAACTACCCTAACAACTGTAAAATCAGTTATCCACAGCCTTGACTGACCTAGTGCTTTTGTGAAATGGTGACTTGATACAGTTCTTCTGCTTAGCTTTGTAATTTAACTTTGCTTTGGTTGCCAAACTTCAATTTAAAAAGTAGCTAAATTTAAGCTGTGGATACAGTATGCTTGCATTTTGACAAGTGAGATTTCATACGTATGTTTCTCAACTAGCAAGTATTTCAGTCATGGTATTTTCTCTCATTACTCTTACTCTGCCCATAATGCCGTAGAAAAATAAGTGTATCAAACACAAACCATTAGATTTTGTCTGCCATTATTCGAGACTCAATTACCGTAAACTTGTGCCTTTACTATGTCTCCAAAAGACACGTTGCTTTAACAATGACCATTTTTGAGTAAAAAGGAAATTTGGGGGGGCTATAAATTTGGGGGGGTCATTTATCTATGGAGGTTTTGCTGGATCTTAAAAACTGGGCATTCCAAAATGTGGATGGCTGGTAGCTAACAAGCTCCTCCAGGTATATCCACATTTAGGCGAAAGATAAATATGCTGCCAAAATTACAAAACTGAAGAGAAGTGTCTGGCATGAACTACAGAGTTTTAAGTTGGGCTGCTCAAATAGCAAAAATGGCTGAAATGCTAATTCCTGACTTGTAGTAGGTTCTATTACAACAGCAAATCTCATTTTATACTGCCTAGATTTTTTTAAAACCAGTAATGAAAGAAATTTGTTAAAGTCAGGGTCTAAGGAGCAACTAGTGAACAGCCAATAAAGACCCTCTCAAACTATGATACATAACTGCAAATCTTACAATTTGGAGGTAAAAGTAATTATGATTTCACACAAGGTTAAGGAAAAACAGGAACTTTGTCCTTTAAATATACAAATGTTTAGGCTTAAAAAATGTAGCAAGGCAAATGAAAACCAGCAAGAAACATTTACCGAGACTTGTTTAAGGCCTTTTGAAAACTGAATACCTTTAGAGTACAGCGGTGAATAGTATGTGTTTGCGCTTGAGCTGCTGTCTGTTGGGAGTAATGAGCTTTTTAAAAAATGGATATGCAGCCATCAAGGCCACTTCTGGCTTTTTTTATTGGCTTTATTCCTGTGGGAATTAATCTAAAGTTTCATGATCATGACAGATGTATCCCTCTATTACAAGCTACAGTAACTAGCCAATTTTCACAATTCAACTCTGCCCTTTTTAAAGGAATGCATTTTCAAATGTAGCCCTCTAAGTAAAATTGTTAATGCTGCTGGATGTTTTTAGCTCACTTGCACTAGTTTACAATTTTTATTAGGAAAATATTTTGTGGTCAGGCATTAAAACACCTTTGTAGCTAACCAAATATTTGTAAATTATATTTATGCTAGTAATGTAGTACTTGGATCAAAATTTGTCAGAATGAAGACATTCCTGAATTGTTCTATAATTTGTTATATTGTAATTTGTGTCCAGTTTATTTAAAGCCAGATTGCCATGTTGCAAATTTGTGATCTCAAACATTAACATGCAAGCTATACATTTTGACTTATCTTTTCTTCCTAAAGACATTTCCCAAGATCACTTGCAAAAACTCTTCAGAAAAATGAACAGAACATGTGTTTGTTCAACTTAGAAGAACTATTTGCATGTTTAACATTTTGAACAGACTGTTTAATGCAGTTTTGGAAGTCAGTGCGTCGAATTTTGGTTTAATATATTAGCTATACGCTTTTGCAAAGCTAGGCTTTTAGATTTGACATGTCCAAAAATAGGCCATTATAACTGTACAACATCTATTCTTAACCACAAATTTACCATTCGAACAAAATGGGTAGTGCTTGATCAAATTTTACATTTTTATTAAAAATTAATTAGGATTATTTTGTAGTTTTGTGCATCACAGCATCACAAGGTCACTACACCTTAAGTGGGGTTGATGGTGGACAGATGAGTAAGTCATTCACCAGTATGAAGACAGTCAAGACTTGTCGATAAGCGCACTCTCCATGTGAGGTCCAATGGAACTGTCATTACCAGACTTGATGCTTCTCTGTGAGGAGAGCTTGTCTCTGTGTCTGTAATGTGTATGGCGTGGATGGTGGTGCTGTAGCTAAGCAGTAGCTGCCAGTGTCCAGCTTGCCCTGCTCACCAGTTGACACTCCAGCAGTTGGTTACAGTGAGGATGAGTAGTTCTGCAGATCAGTGGACAGTTGAGCCTGGACTTGTTTACATCAAGAGGTTTGCTTGCATACCATCAGAGAAGGTAAGTGCACATGTCTTTTGTTCAATGAAGATGAAAAAATGACTGACTCACCTTCCTGAATCACATGCTATTATTGGGGTTCTGGCATCACACTTCTGAAAATGGATTCACAGTGCAGAATTTTGTCATGGACCCAATATGAATAACCTGTATGTAGTGTATGCTGTATGTAGTGTATGCTGGTATTTTTTCATACTTCTGTGGGCATCTAGTTGGTGTGCAGTTCATGATTTTTTTTTGGATGGCAGAACACTGGTGCAATTAGTCTTGAAGTTAAGCAATTGCTGAACTTTCCCTGTTAAATATAAAAAAACACATGGGACGGGGATGGGATGGCATCTGTAAAGTACTGCAGCATTTCCTGCAAGGATACATTTTTGAGGTGTGAGGGTGGGGAGGTGTTGAAACTGTATTGTTGCCTTGGATCAAATTAATTTTAGGTTAAAATCTACACCACTTTTTCTGGACTTTTTCTTATCTGCTCTATGAATCTACTGCAGTATGTGAATTGAGTTTATAATATGCACTGAGCTTATAATGTACAGTACACTTCTGAATCATGAAGATTTCAATGCTTTTATTTTGCTCTGTAATACCTCAGTATCAATGCCTACTTGTCTTTGAAAGATGAGTTTCTGTTGCTAAACGTCCTCATCAGTGATGCATTCAGACACTCTTTGCCCTCTTATATGTCCTCCCAGAGTTGTTGGGCCACCTTCGTGCCATCAGTATGTGGAATTGGAGCTTTGTGTGCTTCCATGTTTTCTGTCACAAAAAAGCTACGCTGCCTCTTGTTGGATGCAAGACGGTGGTTTCAGAGTGAGCATGTGCAACCATTCAAAATGGAAACTGTATGGCTAAGGCTTTTTTTCCTATAAGTAGTAATGTAAGGCAAGCTTAAAATTTCACATTTTTTTATTTTTGCCAAGAAAATGTTTTGGCTGTGTGATTGTGGTCTTTACATATTTACTTTTTGTCTCACCATTAGAAGGCTTACCAAGAGACTCGTGATGTCTCTTCTCAACTGTTCTACTTCTGGAACATAATTCTCAGTCTAGCCTGAAGTCTTGCTTTTCTTGTATGATATTAGGCATTTTTTGTGAGTGATTGGGTTAGAATACTTGTATTTGCACCTCATTCTACATTCTTCTGTTCAGCTTCTCTATGAATCCAATTAAACAAATGAGGGCTAGTTTTTATAGCAGTGAACTTATGTTTATTGATTAGTTGCTGCTGATGGGTAATCTTAGAATGCACACATGACTGTTATTCCTTTTTTTGGGGTGGGGTTCACACTAGCTGAAAAGGCACATTCCACCCGTAGTAGTGTGCAGATCAGTACTGCATTATTAGTACTACTGTGTTAATAGACTATTATAATTTTAATGTCTACTCGTATTCAACACTTGTGTTGTTTCTTGCTAAATGCAAATAGCCAGGTCACTGAGCTATGTCACCGTATATATATCACAAGATGCGTTCAGGCTGCTGAGGATGCTTGAACACTAAATTCTTTTGGATTTTTCCATGACAGCACTTGCATAACACAATATAAGCTTTCAACCCAACAGATTTTTGCAGATCCTGTTTTAGCTAGCCTTAGCTCCTGAAGAGTTCCGTTCCTACACAGTTTGGCGTCTCTCCTGGTTTTCACAATTCATTTATCTGCTCTTGCCTCCATTTTATGTTTGAACTGATCTCTTTTGTTCAAGCTCAGTCATCTTAGGAATCCTTGACATGAAACGTCTTGTGTGTTTTTCGCTATTCATAAAATGGTGCCGTTTATCTAAACACACCTGGAGACAACCAGGTGCTGGCTGTAAGTGCCCCAATATTGGGGCAGTGTTTTGTAGAATGTGTACTGGATCAGCATCACGGCTGTCCAGGAGTGTATGTCTACCTGCACTGTGATCCATTTCTCTTTGTGTCTGACAGTGGACACGTGGTACTCGACATGCCTTCATTTCACCCATATGGAGTGTGATGCCAGAACTACCTTCTTTGCCTGATAGCTGCCTGTGAAGAGGCACATACATTCATACACTCAGCACTGTGAAAGAGGTGATATGGTCTGCACAGAGATAACTATTGTGGACTTTAATGGACTGTGCATCAAGCTTCTCAAACTTTTCATACTCAGGACATAAGTGGAATTAAACTTCTGTGTTTACTCACCCAACATACAATAGCCCTTAAACGTTTGACTCGTCTTCATTTGTAGCAATATGTGGTTATTTACACATCACTTCAAGGCACCGTTTGCACTTGGCATTAAAATATGTCCCGTATCTTGTTTGTATACATGTTCAAAAAAGTAACTTTTTGATCGCAATGAGTGCAGATCGGTTTGTCCTGATCTCGAGGTAGTCAATCACACATTGTATAGCATTGCTTAATTGCCGAATGTTTTATAAAGCATCAAATGCCTGTGCAGATTCTGCATAAATTTTAATATTGCACAGGGCATACAAGTAAGCTATGTTTTTAAAGGGCCAGTGTAAACGTGCCGTCTCCCAATTGCATGATCATCCACTCTACAAGATCAGCTCAGGATTATTAGATATTAAATCCCAAGTGTCAACAGAGCCAAAGTAGGAGAATGTAGTTGGTAGTTACAGTGACTTGTTGAGTCCTGTTTTTAGACTTTAAGAATTTGTTGAATTAACCCTCTGTTAATCATGTGGTTCTGTTACTAATAGCATTTCCCCAAATCCTGTATTTTAGCTACATTAGCCAAGTCATCTAGGACTGGTAAAACGGTCTCAGGACCATGTGCATTCAGTCTGTGCTTGTTATTTACTGTCTCTGTCTCACCGCAGGGGCATCACATGGCTGACGCAGGCTGAGTCCCAAACCTTTTAAAATAAGGTAAGTAATAACTGAAATTGGAGCCTTTCCTATAAGTATTCAGAGCATTGCATCCTACATGTAGCAAGGAAGGTCAAAAATGTTTTTAGCTCTTCAGCTGTTCATTCTTTAAATTAAGGGAATTATTACATTTGTCAATTTGAAATCATGAAATGGGCTATGAAATTGACACATGCATCACAGTCCTGTTTGTTTGTTCCTGAATAATAAAACCTTTAATTTTATTTATAGAATAGGTTTTCGTTCAGACCTTTTTGTGAAAAATGTGGTGTGCGCGCTTGTGGTTGTCCGGCAGCATTGGGCTGAAGGAAAGTTGCTAAACAGTTTCTGAATGTTTAATTTGTAAATTTAGTTATATAGAAGGGTGTTCATTTTCGTATTTTTTTTTTTTTTTTAAAGAGTTTTTAGGATATGCTCATGTCTGTAGTGCATAGTTGGACAGGAGTGTGACTGAGAAGGAAGTGGAAAGCTAATGGCAGAAGCGTTCTCCTCTGGAATGTTGGACAAAGTGGTTTTTAATTCATGACCTCGGTCTCTCTCTCTCTGTCTCTAGGTCACTGGCTAAATGTAATCTGTGAACTGGTATCTGTCAAGGTTCCTACGGACATAATACCTAGGGGAAAAAGACTGCAGGTCAGTGGGACGTCAGTTGGATTTGCTTTTTTGTGTGTAAAAGACTGGCAATCTCCAGCAATCATTATGTACAACATATGATGAAGCTTTTTGTACACTGAATGTTAACCTGTAGAATACCCTGCCCCGTGTCTTCTCTTCACAGGGAGAAAGGCAGAACGTGTTGGACGGAGGGACGCACAGTGCAGCATTAGACATTCAGAATGACCTGGAACACTTGAAACAAATGGATGGATGCTTTACTAGTGTGACAATGTCTGGATGTCTCTCCTGTTGCAGTGTCTCAAAGTTCCAATAAGTCTCAAGTCCCAATACTCTGCCTCTTGGCAGCTTCCATATGGTTGTCTACAACAGGTTAAGTTCAAGGGGTTGCTGTTTCTCTTGTTTTATCACTGTTGTATCTTATTGGGTTGCTGTTAATACTGGCGTTGATCCAGCCCAGAGGAAAGGAACCTGCAAGCTGATAGCACGGGAAAGAAGTTTCAGTGAATGTGGGTCAATGGTTCTGTCTGACCTGCATTGCACAATGGCTGTCTGGAGAGTATTAAACTTTTTTTTTTAAATTTATATAAAAAAATAAAACCTGAAAAGAATTAAGATTTATTGTTTGTGTTGTGCTTGGATCTTAGACAATCACTTTTACTTACTTAAAGCTTCTACATTCTGTTTTATGATACGCTGCATGTCCATTTCATGAGGAAATGAGGAACTCTATAAACTAACTCTATGCATTCTGTGAAAGCAAAAATGCATTTATAGAATTTCATACACCACAAAGCTTTAGCATCTAAAAATGCATGCAGGTCATTTTGAATTTGGATTCTTGAACTGGCTAAGTTGTGACTTCTGAAACTTAATTTAAAAGTTATTACAAATCCTTGTAATCACTAGAGCTCTTGCAACTCGAAGGCTGTTCAGGCGTTTCTTGCCTCAGTATGATTATTCTTTAACCAAATATCTCTCTCTCTATCTCTCTGTCCCTGTCTCTCTGTCTCTCTCTTTGTCTGTCTCTCTCTCTCCCTGCCCCTGTCTCTCTCTGTCTCTCTCTCCATCTCGTGTTTTCTCGCGCGCTCTCTCTCGCCTGCAATGGCCATGAAAAAGTTCTGTGCTATCGTCTGCAGCGGGTGAGGTTTTGTAGATATGCAGGAATTTTGAAACCCACCTTTTTGAATTGGCAGCTTTTTGCTACAAAACAATTAAGCTTACAGAGGCCAGTATAACATTTACACCAAGGTTTTGTGATGGTTGGATTTAAGAAAGAAAGGTCAATGATAGCTATATAAAAAGTAATGTTGAACTAGTTGGACACTAAAGCTGTCAGGTGGATTTCATGGAAGTTTTAACAGCAACTTTTACGGAAACATAAATCATCCCTCACTTCTGTATTTTGTCGTACCAGCTCATATACTTCAGCTTTTTTGACTGTTGATGGGTTATAAAACTGAATATGCTTAAATCATCAAAGCTTAACCCCTCAGTATCATGTCTAAAGCTGCTTCACACCACTGGTACTGCTTTAAAATACCATTATCTTATCTAGGGTTTATATGAATGCTTATGAAATAGTTCAAAGGTCAGCACATTAAAAATCATTAATCAGTTATAAGAGAAATAATGGGCAACAGAGACTGTGTGCCAATTGCTGATCCAGATTCATACTTTTTAAGCTCAAAACTTAGTGGTAACTGGTCTTAGTTTGTCTTCTCCAGTCATCTTCATAACACACTTATCCTCACCAGGTGCAACAGGTGACTGCAGCCCTTTTCATCAGTCACAATGACTTCAAGGTGTTTATGACTTAACTGATAACATTAACAAACTCATTTGAACCATTCATATATCCTTAAAGTAGTCTCATTGTAAAATGGTACCAAACTACTTAATCTTGTCCATTTGACATCTGGCCCCTCCAGTGGTTGTAAGCTGACCTCAGGAAGCGGGAAAGGAAAAGAGGGAGGGAGAATTGGGTAGCCATGTGATCAATGGGCCCTGCATTTGAATCTTTAATGCACGTTAATTATTTATGGCCTCATTTGAGTACCTGTACCCCCAGAGGTGGCCGCACTCAGTCTGTCTGACTGCAGTCTGTTCAGACATGAGTGGAGTCCAAGCCCCTTCTGACGCGGGCCTGAACGCTGCTGAGCTGAAGCACCAGCATGCAGTGCAGCGGAGTCGAGCCCTGGCCCGAACGTACCGGCTCTCCAACTCCATGCTGCCGATGCCCCGCAGCAGTGGCCCGGCTCTCGGGGAATCTCTGAAACTTCCATCACTGACTAGAACAGCCCACCATCGGACCTCCATGGTCACACTCAGGTGAGCCGATACCTCAAGCTCCAAAGGCTGGGGCTCAACAATACATCTCAAAAAGATTTGTAACCACCTCATGCACAGAGATTTTGAGTTTACAAATGTATGACACAAAATTAAGATGCTTATTATCTTCTGCTTATATATAAATAGCTGAACAAAAAGTTTCGTTTCTTGATCTGGATGACTTCTTAAACCTGTAATCTTTGAATTTGAATTTCAAGAAACAATTAAATCCAAGACGAGGTCGTTAATTAACTGTAATTAACTATATATATATATATATATATATAAAGTATATGTATATGTAAATATGTGTATATATGTATCTATTTATATATCTATCTATACATAGATATATGAATATAGTGTGTATTGTTAACTTAAATTAAAAACTCCTGTACAGTTAGCATATGTCAACAGAACAACTCTGTAAAAGGCAGTTAGCGTTTACACTGTATGCAATTGAGTAAACTTGTAGAAATGGTCCAAAATGACTTCTAAACAAAAGAAAGTTGAAAGTTGGATTTTTTTCCTTTTGCTGTTTGTTTGTTTGTTTGTGATATATGAGGTTTGGAGGTTTTGCTCTGATATATTTGGATATTTCTGCCAAGACCGTACTTTTTCTTTTAATAAGTCAGCTGATGTGTATCAGATTTTTTTCCCCAACCCGTCACAGTTCTCAACAGGAGCCTCATTTTTCCACTTATGAGGGTCAACCAGCTTAGAAACCCTCAAACCTAGAAACTAGTATATGATATCTACTCCAGATCACTTTGAAAGCAGTTGCACTTCAATGTTGATGTAAACTAACTTCACTTGTTGATTTCAACCTGCACCAAAAGCCAGAATCTCAGGGATGAGGCAGATCGTTCTCACCCCCGTCACCCTCTTCCTCCTACTATAGGCAGGGCCATTCAGATTTCTAAACTGCTGTTTCCAGTAGGTAGTGTACAATGTGTGCCAGGAAACCTGAGCTAAGCACTTCTCACATAGCAACAGACCCGCACAGCTCACAGTCAACACAACAGTCCTATCGGCTCCATTTATCAGGTGGCTTGCAGGCTGCTAAGGTTCTAAGTAACTGAGAGCTGCTCTAATTCAGTGTGCCTGCCACTAAAAATCCAAAAGAGGAGATGGTGCAGTTGTTAAAATGTTAATGTCATGAGCTAATATTACACTCCAAACACAGATGTTTTAACAAATTAACATCAGGAATGTATGTGTTACTTTAACACAACAACAACCAGTCAAATTCAAGTAATGGGTTGTCATTACACAAGCTGCATCAGAGATATGCTGTATTCTTGTGGCCTCACACAAAATATGGTGTTAATTAACATCATTTTGAGAGTGTATGTAAACATGCAAAGTCAGCTTAGAACTAACTGAGCAGTTTCCGAGCAACAGAGCTGCTGTTTTTTGAAAAAACACATAAAAAGGGTTCAGATTTTTCAAAACAATTGAATAAATCAGTCTGTACCCAGCCATCCAGTGTTCAGAGTTCTTCACAGTGGTGGTAACAGGAACCAGGGCTTGCCATTAAACGTCTGAGTTTTATATGTAATATTCATAAATGTTCAATGAAAAATAGTTTTCCTTGGGGACTATTTAACCTTGCAATGCCCTGCACACCTCTCTCCACCATGAATGCAATCAAAATACATTTTAGCCCAAACCCTTTATTCAAAACAACATCTCAAATGGCAGACAATGTGTTTTACCAGTACATGCAACAAAGAAACATTAAAGCCAGGGTTCCCAGATCCAGGGCTGGTGACCCCATATTAAGCACGTTTTTGTGTCATCAGGCACACCTGATTCAACTCACTAGCAAATCAACAAGCTCTTCGTTGGCTGGGTCAGGTTGGTAGAGAACATGGTCACCACTTGGATTTGGGAACTCCTGCATTGAAGGTTTTAGACTTTCCTCATTAATGGTTGTTTTTTTTTTTTTTCTATGTCCCCAGCTTCAGTGAGCCATCCCTGTTTGCTCCAGTCCAGCGAGTGATGTTTCAGGGGTTTCCTCGAAATTCCCGACTATCTCCTCGGAAAAGTTCCCCTCCTCTTTCCCTTTGCAAGTCGTTTGAAACTACTAATGGACCACAACAGAGCTTTCAACCGGTGTACACACACTTTTCTCAGCCAATAAGGCCTATTTCCAAACTAGATCAGTCCGTCACACGGGCTCGGCGGCTGGTGGCTGGACAGTGCGGCCTGAGACCTTTGGTGAAGCAGTACACACAGGCCCCACTCAGCGAGACTTTATCCATCAGGGGGACGCCATGTCTTCCCAGGCGACCTTCACCCACTACTGCGGCGAACACAACCAGAACGCAGCTGCACATTTTCCTCCCGGCAGAAGGTGCAGGAGAAGAAGAGGACAAGGACAGTGAATCTATAGACGAGGGCTTCATGGATGAGTTGGATAACAAAGTCTCCACCCTTAGACACCAACCAGGAAAACCAAAGAGACCAACACAATCTGACGCGGCAACATCACAAAAAACTGATTTGGTTCACTTAGAGACCTGATTGATTCCTCTTGCCATGATTTTTCTACTGTCTTTATAACAGTCAGCTGTTCCATAAGTCAATATAATACTAAATGTTTGAACAGCAGGTGAACGTTTTTGTGTTTTAAGATGTACTAATGAGTGTGAGCCACTAATGTTGGTCCTATACATCAGAATGTCAGAGGTACTAGATATAATTCATCTTGGAGAAACTTGGTCATTGGACAAGAGTAAGTAAATAAATGATGCAAAAAACTCTTTGATTTTGGTTTGTTGTCCTAATTTACCTTTTCACCATTCTGTTGTTGATGGTAAGTAACAGAAGGGTGGCATCACTTTATAGTCATCTCATAATATGTTCCATTTATACTCTGCAATTTAAAGAGCTGATTTATTTAAACTCCAGTGAAAATGGCCATTATGTACATGTTAAGAAACCATTCATATCCTAGTCATCCCTGTTAACGTAAAGATATGGACTGGCAGCCACAGACAGAGAGATACATACAGAGATTGAAAGGTGTACAGTACTAATAAAATTTTTACTGAAGCCTCCACAACTAAATGTAATATATTTTTTTTTAGGATTTTGTGCACTCACCTTTTACCGCTACTATAACTTCCATTCTTTTCAGGTGAATATTTTTTCATGCTTCTTCCAACCTCAATTGCAAACCTACATTCATCAATCTATAAAATATCACTCTATATCTCAGATGTCCAGTCTCTGTGTTTCAGTTTCTTTTTCGCAGGAAAGGCGCCACATCCTTTCAGATCCTCAGTGTTGAGTTGTCTTCTCACGGTGGAAGAATGGACTGATACACCTCTAAATATTATTTCATATCTGAGGCAGGAATAAAACTTGATGTTTTCCTCGTCTCTTAAAGATGATAGTCTTAAGAGCTGTTTATCTGATGGGGAGAGTTTGGAATATTTTAAGACCAAACCAAAACTTTTTGTACACCAAACAGCCATTACATTTAATGTATTAATCTAATATAATGTAGATTCCCCCTCACTCATCAAGGCACAAATTCCTCAAGTGCACTGTGGTTTTGTAAGGTGGAGCCTCCACTGGACTAGTTTGTCCTGCTTAGCCGCAGACTGGCCAGTGTGCTCATGCTGACCCCTGTCCACCGCTGGAAGCACCTACATCTACATGCCAACAGACTATGTTCATCTTGTCATGTCAACAATATTCTCTAATGATAGTGGCCCCTTTGAACCTGCCAGACAGTAAAAAACTGTTCAAGAATTTTTGAGGAACATAGCAAAGAGTTCTTGGTGTCTTCTAAATTCTCCAGATTGCAATCTGATCAAGCATCTGTGGGACAAACTAATCCAAACCATGGAAGATCTCGCAGCTTACAGGACTTAAAGGGATCTGCTGCTAACATCTTGGTCCCACAGCACACCTTCAGGGGTCTTCTGCAGTCCATGCCTCGACGGGTCAGCGCTATTTTGGTGACATAAGGTGACCCTCACAATTTTAGGCTGAATGTTATGGCTTATCCATGCCTATGCTTTGTAGATTTTGGTGTGTAGATACACTGGTCAGCATCCTCAGTTATCCTGATTTCATAGAACATATCTCAGATCTTCTCTGAACTGCACTATATCACATGAATGAAGGGACCTATGCACAAAATTACGCAGGCGGTTTTAATGTAATGGCTGATTGTTATTTATAAAGGTTAAATGCTACTCTACTTTAAATTTATTTCAGTGATGACAGTTGTATTTTAGTCAATATTTCTTCATGCTATTTGCTGTACACAGCCATTCAGAGAGTTTTGGTTTTTGTGCAGGGTAGTTGAGTACTGTGTGGTTGTTCTGGTGCAGTATGAGGGGTAGTTGAGTGTTGTGTGGTTGTTTTGTGCACTATTAGATTCAGATTCAGATTCAGATTTTATTTGTCACATACACCATCATACATGGTACAACATGCAGTGAAATGCTTTTTGCAACGCCCGACCTTAAAAACAGTAGAGACAGTAAAAACAGTAGAAACAGTAAAAGCAGTAAAAACAGTAGAAACAGTAAAAGCAGTAAAAACAGTAGAAACAGTATGATGGTAAGGATAAAGTGGAAGTGCATTACCAACAAGACATACATGATGTATAATATACATATAAGAACTGTATGGGGTGGAGGACTAATGTGGATATGAATATAATATGAATAAGAGTCACAGTTCCAGATGTTGCAGATGTTAAAGTGCAGGTGCATAATCATACTGGATGTAATTACAGAATCTGGATCTGCACCTGATTCAGGGGTAGTTGAGTACTATGTGGTTGTTTTAGTGGAGTATGAGGGGTAGTTGAGTACTGTGTAGTTGTTCTGGTGCAGTATGAGTGGTAGTTGTGTTCAGTACTGAGTTTTTGTGCAGTATGAAGGGTAGTTGTGTTGTTGGTTTTGTCTAGTATGAGGGGTAGTTGAGTACTGTGGGGCTGTTTTGTGCAGTTAGAGGTAGTTCAGTATTGTGTGGTTGTTTTGGTGCAGTATTAGGTGTTGTTCAGTGTTGTGTAGTTTGTGTTTTGTGCAGTTTGGGGGTATTTCAGTACTGTGTGGTTGTTTTGTGGAGTATGAGGGGTAGTTGAGTACTTTGTGGTTGTTATTGTGGAGTATGAGGGGTAGTAGAGTACTGTGTGGTTGTTTTTTGCAGTATGAGAGGTAGTTGAGTGTTGTGTGGTTGTTTCTGTTGTTAGAGGGTGTCGTTCTTGTGCAGTTTGAGGGGTAGTTCAGTACTATGTGGTTTTTATTGTTAGAGAGTGTTGTTTTTGTGCGGTATGAGGGGTAGTAAAGTACTATGTGGTTTTTATTGTTAGAGAGTGTTGTTTTGTGCAGTTTGAGATGTAGTTAAGTACTATGTGGTTGTTTTATTGTTGGAGAGTATTGTTTTTGTGTCGTATCAGGAGTAGTCAAGCACTATATGTTGTTGTTTTTATTATTAGTGAGTGTTGTTTTTGCGCAGTATGAGGGGTAGTTGAATACTATGTGGTTGTTTTATGCAGTGTGGGGGTAGTTGTGTATTGTGTGGTTGTTTCTGTTGTCACAGGGTGTTATATTTGTGTAGTTTAAGGGGTAGTTAAATACTATGTGGTTGTTTTTATTGTTAGAGTGTTGTTTTGTGGAGTTTGAGATGTAGTTAAGTACTATGTGGTTGTTTTTATTGTTGGAGAGTATTGTTTTAGTGTTGTATAACGGGTAGTCAAGCACTATATGTGGTTGTTTTTATTGTTAGATAGTGTTGTTTTTGTGCAGTATGAGGGGTAGTTGAATACTATGTGGTTGTTTTATGCAGTGTGGGGGTCGCTGAGTGTTGTGTGGTTGGTTCTGTTGTTAGAGGGTGCTGTTTTTGTGCAGTGTGAGGGTGCTTGGAGGAATCCGCCTGTTGGCCGCTCGATGCCGCTGTGGCCGCAGCCCGGTGCGGAGTTTTCTGCGGGGGGAGTGGAGCTGGAGCTCCGTGCGGAAGGGCTTTAGCGAGACTGAGAGTTAGCTGCAGTCTGCACGTTGTTTACTTTTCATGCATGTCCAGGATTAGTAATTTTTGCACCCTGGAGCCTGGTAATCTCTCGCAGGACTTGCGCATGGGCCGTGCTGTGTGACGGGTTGGTGTGCTTCTCCAGTCCGAGGTCAGTACGGAGGGTCTGGAGAGCGTGGCCCGCGTGGTGGTTGTGTGTGGAGGGTGGAGGGTGCAGGGTGCCGCTGGACTAGCCTGGACTAATTGCTTGGTCGGAAGAGCGCTTATAACTCCAGCTGCTCCAGCAGAGAACAGGTTCTGCCTCCTCCAGGCTCCCGCCTCTCTGCAAGAAGATCTGGAACCACACTAACTAGAGCTGCTGTCTTTTCTCTCCAGAACCTCATACAGGCTGAAATAACCCTGAAATCCAGCTGCTCTCTCACTCACACCCAGATGTTTCCCACTTTTACAGCTCAGGTCTGTCAACATCAGCTCGGTCATAAATAACAAAGATTTCACAGCCATTTTTACAAATATTACGTCTGAGTCAGTACTCTAAGTGCTAAAAAAGTAATTTAGACAGATTTGGTGTGAAATGGTGCACTAGAAAGTCTGCTCGGCTCAGACTTTCTTTACAGTGGTGATGATAGGAGCACAAAATAGACATGTATTGATTAAAACCAGAAGTCTTGACATTTTTAAGCAATGCTGATAATGGTAGTGTCAAATAAATGTATATAAACCCGTTCTACGAACCCTTTCTTGCTTTATACGCTTTGTGTATGCATTTGTCTAGAATATCCTGTAATTCTATAATTAGAATAAATAAATATATTTTTGATACATTATATTAAGTATCCAAACAAGCATCAGGTTGACAAGTTAGAGCAGCTCTGTGTGAAGCAAGGTAGCTTTTTAAGGTCCACTGGACGTCTGGTTCCCATCACCAGCACTGTAAACTGTCGTTGTTTCAGAAATTTCATGCCACTCTGAAGGAGCGTACTTATAATGCAGAAATGATAAAAAAAAAAAGGAGCGGGAACGCGCGTTAATGTCTAGTTGATCGACTGAAATGATCCAACAGGGCTGTCGTCGTTGTACTAGCTCAGTTGTCTCTGGTCTTTTGGCTAAAACAGGGCTCAAAGTCTGTATTGTTGCTGCTGAAGATGCAGTTCTGGCTCGTTTTGCGACTCTCCGAGTCTCTCAGCCTGCTCTGCGGTCTCTGTCCGGGCTGCTGGAGCCCAGCTCTGTATGTAAACACAGCCTGTGTGTGTGTGTGTGTGTGTGTGTGTGGGGTGGGGGGGTAATTTAAAGCAGCAGTCCTGCGTGGCCATAGTAACCGATGCAAAACGGGCTTTAAAACACACCACTGTAGACTTTTTATGCATTTTAGGTGAATTACCAGTTAGTGCTGCTTTGAAACATGCATTTACCTGAACCATGGCTTGTTTTAGCCTTCTTTGGCAACAAAACACTTTACCATGGAAGAGTTCAGCCAGCTCCCTGTTTTGTTTATTAGCTGTCTAGAGCTGCTGTTAACGTTTGCCGCATATTTTGTCCCCATCAGCTAAAACAGCATTTCCCTCCCTTTTTAATGTGGTTTGTGCCCTATGTAGCATAAATGCTGCCTGTTTTAGTATAAACTTTCAAAACGTGGGGGGCCACCCTTCACTTTCCAGTCCTAATATTCAAACTAAGCTGCAAAAAGCAAACTGTTTTGAAATCATTGTTTTTGTGACGGCACTAAGACCAATTCAGTCCAAGCCAGTTTGGCCACGCCCACTTATTTGTGCTTTTCAGTGATGAACAGTACAAACAATCAGAAGTTCATTAGCATACATCAGTCTCAAGGGCATAATAACAACTTTGGTTGGAAAATGTTGAATGTGTTTTGAAAATGGACAGCTGAACATTACACCAACAGGGACTTTAATATGGAGTCGGTCTCACTTTGCAGCTATAACAGCTTCCACTCTACTTGGAAGGCTTTCCACAAGATTTTGGAGATTCTTTGGGAATTTCTGCCCATTCATTCTGTAGAGCGATTCTGTGGTCAGGCACTGATGTTGGACAAGAAGGCCTGGCTCACAATCTCCATTCCAGTTCGGCCCAAAGTTGCTTGATTGGGTTGAGGTCAGGGCTCTGTGTGGGACACTCAAGTTCTTCCACACTGAACTCATTCAACCATGTCTTTATGGACCTTGCTTTGTGCACTGGGGTACAGTCATGCTGGAAAAGAAAAGGGTCTTCCCCAAACTGTGTCCACAAAGGTGGAAGCATGGCGTTGTCCAAAATGTCTTGGTGTGCTGTAGCACTAAGATTGCCCTCCACTGGTAATAAGAGGCCTATCCCAAACCCTGAAAAACAGATGTGTCCCAATACTTTTGTCCATATTGTATTTTTACATATATTCTCACAAATGTCAGAAGTGGACCTTAAGGGCAAAAAAGAAATAAGATGTGGACACTTTACTGCTGTGCTGAATCAACAAATGTTTTTATAACTACTTTCCCAGAGCATGTTAGCTGAGTTGCCTTATTTAAGTAGTTATTTAAATGTATTTCTTCTTAAGTGAATTACTGCTGATTCTGCGTGGTGGTTTGTCTTTCAGACTTGAAAGCGATGTCTGACTCTCCCAAGTCTCCAGGAGAAGAAGGTACACGGACAGAGATCATGTCACAGGCTGGAAGTGGTGATCCTGAAAGCACACTAAATGCCCAGGGTTCAGCTGTTCTGGGGGAATCAGACAGTCAGAGCACCTCTCAGTCTGCAGTACAAGAACCTGGTCCTCAAGTTAACCTGATAGAAGGGAGTCAGGAGAGGCATGCTGACAAGTCTGCCGGAGAAAACACAGAGGAGAAGATGAGCCAGCAAGATCTAGGCAACAAACAAGAAGAGGACCAACAGATGGAGCGTGAACAGGGGGAGGTGATAGAGGAAAACAAAAAACCCGAAGTTGTGGAAGAGAAGAAACATCCAATTAATCAAGAGGAGAAAGAGCCTGAAAGTGAGGAGATGAGGGAACAAGGTCTGGACATCAGAAAAGAAGACCAAGAGATGGAGCATGAACAGGAGGAGGCGACAGAGGAAAACAAAAAACTTGAAGTAGTGGAAGAGGAGAGACATCAAATTAGACATGAAAGGAAAGAGCCTGAAAGTGAAGAGATGAGGCAGCAAGGTCTAGATAACAGACATGAAGTGGACACACAGTCAGGGGATGAGGAGGGTGGGCAGGAACAACAAGAGTCAAAAGGCCAAGAACTTGGTCATCTTATTGGTCAGGAGAAGGAAAAGGAGGAGCAACCGCAGGACATGAGGCATCAAGATCAGGAGGCAGAGAGAGAGAATGCTGGACAGCATCAAGAGATGCAAGAAGTAGAAGACAAGCAGCCCGAGGTGAAGAATTTAGATAAGGAGAACGAGCAGGAGCAACTAGAGCAGGTGAATCGTAAAGATCTAGACATTAATCTCAGCGTCGCATTAGAGACAGACAAGGTGCAGAAGAGTCTCCAGAAACAGAAAGGACCAGATGAACTAGACAGACAATCTGCAGAGAACACCGTGGAGGAGATGACATTTAAAACGGAGCAAGAGGAATCAGAGGAACATGAGAGGATACAGACGAAGCAGAACAACATGAAAACAGAAGAAACTTTTCAGGACAGGTTGGAGTACAATAAGGTTTGGCCCAATATTAGGACAATAGAAGAAGACTCTACTGAAACACCAATGGATATTGATCCTAAGGAAGAGAAGGTGCAGGTCGAAGTCGTTGAACATTCAGAACATTCTAAGAACATGAGTAAGTGTGCACTCGTTGTTTAAGCCTTTGTATCTGTAGAGTGGCGGATCTTCTCTTTTCCAAAGACTGGTACCCAATGATTTGCCCTTACAGTAAATACAGAATCACAGTCTATTTAAGTTGTAATTGATGTCCGTCTTTTATGTGCTTTGGAGTTTTATCCTGAGATTAAATGAGTGTCTTCATTTTTATGCACAAGGCAAACCTGAAAGCTCCCCTGAGGAGGCGAGCTGTGAACTGAAGCCTTCTGGCAGTCAGGCTCAGACTTCTAAAGTCTCATCAGAGGACACATCATCTAACAAATCAGGTAAGGACATCATAATAATAAAAACAATAATAATGATAATAATAACTTATATTTATAAAGCATTTCAGGGAGTCCAAGGTTGCAAAGTCAAAGACCAAAGGCCTTAGAGAATAAGTGAAACTTCAAGTGCCTTTTGAAAATATCTAGAGAACGGGGATTGCAGATCTCAAGAGAGAGCGAGTTCCAGAGGGTGGGGGCAGCAGCATTTAAGGTCGTGTCCCCAAAGGACTGTAATCTAGTGGGGGGGGGGGGGGGGGGGGAATGGGGAGGCCTTTTTTTTTGGACAAAAGACTCTACCACAGGTTGTAGGGGAGAAACAATTC
>JBBPCX010000147.1:19404612-19428472 GCA_037974365.1 Hydrocynus forskahlii | reverse complement strand
TATATATATATATATGTGTGTGTATGTGTGTATGTATGTGTGTGTGTGTGTGCGCGTGTGTGATATGGGCCCTTGCTTGATTAGTGATTTCTCTGCTGTAGCACATCCAGTTCATCTCAGGAATGGCTTATGGATATAATACATTTTAAAATTGTTAATGGAAACTCCACTAAAATGTACAAGTCAGAAAGACTCCAGGATTGGGAACCACTGACCTATTTTAAATAACTGGATATAGTTTGAGAGAGTTTGACATTAAATGCAAATATATTAATGAGGATTGTGTCCTCTCCTTCTTAAGCTAAAATACAGAGTATGAAAAATGCTGTGCCTAAAAATGACAAGAAAAGGAGGAAGCAGATGACGGAAGACATTGCCCGATTAGAAGCCGAGCTGAATCAGAAGCATGAGAACGAGCTCAAACAGGTGCAGAACTCTAGCGCTGCAGAGAAGGTGATGTAAGAGAATTAGAATTCTGCTGATCTTTATGTTTTGATGATGATGTCGTCTTAGTTTTCGAAGTTAAATGAATTGAATTGGGATTATTTTCTTTATCATCTCAAGGTTGATGGCATTGCAGATGCTGTCGATTCCATAAATCTGGCTGATGGTGGGCAGGCCCGTGTATCTAAGGCTCAAAAGAGACGGGTAAGTTAACATTTTGTGGTCTTTGCATTTTCACAAGACATGCACACTATGCTGGGATGCTGTTGTTGCCTGTTAATTAATATCTGCATTTATCTCTAAACCAAATCGTGTCTGTGTCTGGTCTACTGAGACTGTTTTGGCTCTAGCTGTCATATTGTGTGAACTTTCCCAGGACAAGAAGGCTGCTCAGGAGAAGGAGAGAGAGAGTCGCATAGCTGAGGCAGAGGTGGAGAACCTGTTAGGATCTAGACACCAGGAGGGTCTTAAACTGCAGCAGAAGCTGGCAGAGAAGCAGCTGCAGATTAAGGAGATGTCTTCTGATGGCCATTGCCTGTACCGTGCTGTAGAGGACCAGCTGATAGAGCGCGGGCGTGCTCTGGGGATCAAGGAGCTCCGCGCTCAAACTGCGCAGTACATGAGGAGTCACGCAGACGATTTCTTACCTTTCCTCACCAACCCCAACACTGGCGACATGTACACTGCAGGTGAGCAGCAGCGACTGAGTTGAATGGACTATTTGCTTCAAATTGAGCAAAGTTACATGTAGGATGTGAATGAATATCTCATTCTTTTTTGACAGATTTATTGAATGCGGTATGATTTCAGTTTAATGTTTATTCGTTAAAATGTCCCACTTGTCCTGTCGTAACAAGGCCATTGCTCCATATAGCGGAAACCATACACACAATTATTAGCAGAATCGATTTGGGGCATCACATCCCAGTAGGGGTCTTAAGTTGGCCAAAAAATAAATAAAAAGACTCATACTGAAGTACAGATATTTTGAGCATAAAACTGAAACCTATACAGACAAATATAGTGGATGCATATACTTTACTAATGTATATTATTATATACTTCCTATATTACTATTTTGTAAACATCGTGGCATAAAAAATTTATTTTAAGTATCAGCTGTTAAACCTCTGATGTGAATCACATTGATTATCTCATTATAATAGCACTTATCAAGAGGAGGAATTATATTAGGCAGAATTGAAAGTTGATGTGTTGGAAGCATAAAATATGGGTGAGTGTAAAGATCTGAGACTTTGACAAAGCCCATTTGTGATGACTATGACTTGACAGAGTGTCTCCAAAATGGCAGGTTTTGCGGCATGTTCCTAACCAGAAATATGCAGTGGTTAATGCCATACAAACATGGGCCAAAGAAGGATAACACACATATCACTGGCTCAGATACACTTGTTTCATGTGGATGTTATTTTGACACGTACATCAAACATTGCTGCAGATCAGGTACACCCCTTCATGGCAACAATGTTCCCTAATGGCAGTGGGTTCTTTCAGCAGGATACTGCTTCCTGCCACACTGTAAACATTATTCAGGGATGACAAACTCTAAAGTGGTGATGTGGCTTCTAAATTCTCCAGATTTCAGTCCAATCGAGCATCTGTGGGATGTGCTTGACAAACTAGTCCAATCCATTGAGGCCCCACAACTCACAGCGTACAGAACTCAAAGCATCTGCTGCTAAAGTCTTGGTACTACACCACACCTTCAGAAGTCTTGTAGCGTCCATGCCTGGACAGGACAAGGCTATTCCGGTAACATGAGGTGCCTGCACAGTATTAGGCAGGTGGTTTTAATTTTATTGCTGATCGGTGTATCGACCCTAAATGTCTGTTTAACCTGGTTTAATTAGTAAAAACGCTGTTTTCCTGCACACAGATGAATTTGAGAAGTACTGCAGTGATGTTGCAGAAACAGCAGCTTGGGGTGGACAGTTAGAGGTAGGTGAAAGTGCCTTCTGAGCAAGAAGTTTGTACTCCAGATGAACACTGTAGACTAGGGGTCCCAGTTCTGGTGACCGCACACTATGCACACTTGTGATGTGTCTCATCTAATTTACAAGCTTCACCTGGGCTGAGTTGGGTGTGTTGTGTAGCGAAAACACCAAAACTGGGGTCGTTATGTCTGGGATTGGGAACTCCTGGTGTAGACCCTCGGGATCGAGTTTGGAACCAAGATAACAAATCAAACAATTACATCCACTGGCACTCAACAACTAAACACAGATGAAGTGTAAAGTGACCATTCTGTCATACATGAACACACAGTGTGAACAACACGAAATTCTTCCTCTGCATTGAACCCACTCACCAAGTGAAGCAGCGGGTAGCCAGGAACACAGCGCCTGGGGAGCAGCGTGTGGGGACGGTATCTTGCTCAAGGGAACCTCAGAGGTGCTTAGCAGTCTTGGGCTTCGATCCCACGACTGTCTGATCACATGGTGAATGCCCTAACCTCTAGGCTACCAGCTGCCCCTACAGCTGGGCACTTTAGAAGGGACATTTGTTAGATGGTATGTAAATGTTAACACAATTGTCTTATGAAAAATCAGTTTTGCATATCTTTGAGCCCATCACATTGAATGTCTGGTGCACAGAGTCATAGTTTAGACTATTATTATAGTGACCTTCTCTTAATTTTTAGTCACGTAGCCACCCAACACCAGAGGGGTTTAGAGGAAATTACGTGAATTTTATTTTTTTAGTGAAGTGTTCCTTTTAGCTCAAATTTCATTAACATTTATGATGTGTTCATATGAAAATAATCAAATTAATGTATGGGCATTCTTTTTGCAAATCTTGTTTTCTTCCATCACAGTTAAGAGCCCTTACACATGTCCTCCAGTTACCAATAGAGGTCCTTCAAGCGGATTCTCCTGCGATTGCTATCGGCGAAGAATATGACAAAGCACCAATTACTCTGATGTAAATACCTGCCAACAGTTTTTTTTCTGCATTTTCTTGTTTATGAATAAAGAGTGTATTAATTTATTACCAGCTTGACATTCCTAACGGTCTGTTTCAGTTACATGAGGCATGCGTATGGGCTCGGGGAGCATTACAACTCAGTGGAGCCGTTGAAAGAAGCAGCGAGTGAAGAGCAGGAGTGAATCACTGGGAGCTGAAGGGCAGAGTATCCACATCGGATCTTATTTCAGTTAGGACAGGCACAAAACTGAAGACCTGAAACCTTCTGATACTGACTAGATACTGAATCACTGAGAGATGGCTGCTATCAGAGTAACGAAGTACTCAAGTGATGAATAGATAATTCATGATTAATCACATTCGTATGTGTATAGGATCCTCTGTGTTCTGTAATAGCTACATATAAAACAAGAGCTAGTAAATGGGCCACATGTAAATGCTATTCTGAAATAAAAAATAACCTTTTCTTACACTTTTCTAGTCTAGTGTTTGTGTTGTAAGGAATTCCTGGTGCACTTCTTCTTAGGTTGACACTAGAGATTGCTAGTGAGTCACTATTGTAGTGGCGTTTCTATGGAAACACTGAACAGTGGCGCTCTGTGGGGTTGGAGTCGAGTGTAAGGTCTTAATGGCAAACAGTTTGGTAATCAGGGCGTTAAAAGGGAATGCTAAGTCTGTTAATTTGAGCTCTAGAAATATATACAATCTTTCTGAAGCCTTTGGAAAGTTGTGTAGTGTTTTGGTGCTACGTTTAAACAATAATTACCTTTCCAGTCTGCCTTCTGAACTACAGTCTCTGAGACATGTAAGTTAACACCCACTCATTAATTTCTTCGGTTAGAAACACCTCCTGACCGCTCTTGGGCTCATGTATTCTCAAATAAATGCACATTTGTATGAAAATACTAGTAGGAATCCCTTAAGTGCTTTACTAAACATCAACTTTTATGTGTGGATTTTGGCTGCAAAATATGGTCGAAAGTATTTGAAATGCAGTTATACTGCTATATATTGTGAGTGGTTTTAATGGTTATATTAACGACCCCATATCAATTGTATGGAGTTAAAAAGGCTTCAAGTATGAACACTCTAAATTAAAAAAAAAAGTACATTCACTTCCCCAGTCAACACAGTCCATGTAAACAAAGCTGCAAAAAGTGCCTGTTTTCATATAATATTTGTCATAAAACCAATATATTTACAATATGTGTATTGGGGAGCCTGACCATCACACCAACAGGAACGACAGTGCCCAAGCCCTGAAAAACGGGTGTCCCAATACTTTTGTCTAGTGTACAGTTCTCTTCGCCCATCAACACAGTCCATATATGAAAACTGAGCTGCAAAAACCACCTGTTTTCAATTCATGATTTTTCAAAACCAGCATCACATATATTCCCTTATTTAACCTACGTAAGTACCACATTCATGGTAAAATTGTAGGAAGTGTTTCATCACCCTGCTTTCTTTTAATCAAGCTGCAATACAGGCAGCCAATCAGGAAAGAGACAATTTGCATATATATGTCCTAAAGGCACATTGACAATAACAGCCTGTTTAATTTTAAGGGATAAACAGGCTGAAAAATGGTCATGGAAAAATGAATTATAATGAACAATGACTGGCACACAAACATTACAAAACAAATGAATAGAAGGAAAATGTAGAATATGTAAATTATTATTTAAAAATATTTGGCAAGTCAGTGTCTTCAGTGATTAAAGATTAGCCAAAATAATTAGACTTTTGTTGGAGTATATGAATATCTCAAATATTTAAAACTCACAGTAACTGACCTGGGGCTGTAGTTGGTTATAGGTTCATTTGCATATTGAAACCTTCTTAAGGATCAGTATGACAGAGACCAATTAGGATTACATACAACATATTGTGCAGCCCTATTGTGGATCACGGTGACCGCATCTGGCGTGTCGGTTAGAGCACATCCTCTCTGGTTAAAGCTTCAGTAATGCCGCTGTGATGCCCCACGCTAATCTGTATGTGGCCCTTTACTGCAGTTAACAGAACTCAATCTGGGGAATAATGTTTTCGAGGAGATCCCACCTGTCCTGAGGCATCTGAACAGTCTGAAAAAACTCTATTTGTTTGGGAATAAAATTTCCAGTTTGCATCCAGATGTTTTAGGTGAGTTAGTCTTTTTATTTAATTCAGTGCGTTTTATGTGTTTAATAAACAATGTTTTGCATTTAATGTATTAAATATCTAATCATTATTATTATGACAATACAATTAAAAAACATATTCTTTTTTCCAGAAGGCCTTCTGAACCTTACAGTTCTCAATCTGAATCACAACAGAATCAAAGCCATTCCTCCAGCCATAAACAGGTGAACAGTCTGGTCTGATTTGAAAAAGTCCAGGTGTGTCTTCTCACTTATAGTCTGCAATTTCTTTTTCTTGCATTTACAGACTTTCTAATTTGAAAATCATCAGTCTTACAAACAATAAGCTTGAAGAGATTTCTGCAGAACTGGGATCGCTTAAGAACTTGACTGAGATTAATTTGGCCAATAACCAGCTGACAGAAATTCCAGCACAGTTTTGTAATTTAACACAGCTGAGGAAACTGTGCTTAGCGAGGAACAGACTGACAGATTTACCTGCGGTGAGTTACAGGTGGCTTTCACTCTTGAACACAATGAATACCTCTATCATTAATGTTCAGTCCTTCTTTTTTTAGTTTAAAAAGTCTGTTTATGTTTGATAGTTTGACATTACTTATGACAGTAAACTGTAGTAAACAGTATGAACTGCAGTTGTGGAATAAGTAAGAACTTTGTTTTTCCAAAGGGTATTCACGGATGGGAAAGCTTGAAGATCTTAGATGTTGCTGGTAATCGCCTGTCTGTGTTTCCAGTCGATGTAAGTTATTTTGGCCCTCACACCTCACATAAGCACCCATCTTAAGATGAACATGTTGAACTGGGGGCAGCAGGTGCAGCAGCGATCAGAAAATTCGTATCCCAAGACTGCTAAGCACCTCTGAGGTACCCTTGAGCAAGGCACCATCCCCACACACTGCTCCCCGGGCGCTGTGTTCCTGGCTGCCCACTGCTTCACTTGGTGTATGGGTTCAATGCAGAGGAAGAATTTCGTGCTGTTCACACTGTGTGCTGTGGTGTGTTCACGTGTGACAGAATGGTCACTTTATGAAGCACCTTAGAGACACAGTCTGATCATCACTAAGACCACCTTTGGAACTTGTCAGGATCATATATGACCCCAAAACATTGTGTAACAGGTGATCAACGAAGGAGTGTCCAATCAGGTGTGTTGTAGCTGGAAATGTAATGATTAGTAGGTTGGTTGGAAACTGTTAAGTCCACCATTTTAAGTCCACCATGATAGCTAGTTAATGAATAAACATTCAGCATGGCTGGAGCACCAGTGAAACTAGTCATGAGATATTATTTACCCGGAAGTCCAAATAGAAACGATTATACTACATATAGCATGAAAATAAGTTTTCATGCTATGTGTGAACAAGATCTAAAAATTATTACATGTTGTTTTGGTGACTAATAATAATAATGACATAGAACTCTAACAGTTTATTTTTATTTGATCTCTCAGTTCCAGTTTCTTGCACTGGAAGAGCTGTTCTTTGAAGGAAACAACTTAGTTCAGCATGAGCTGTTTCAGTCCACACAAGTGGAGGAAGTCTTGTCTTTAAAGGTAATGCAGTACCGTTCTACCAGTTCTCTGCATATAGTTTAGGCTTAATGCCTGCCATGTTACAGGGAAAAAAAAACATTCTTTGATGAATTTTAGAAAATATTAACCTTTGCAATACCGATTTTGCAAAAACCCAGTTCACCTTTAGCAATAATTCTTTTATACAGTATCTGAAGGTTTCTTTGAATTATGGAACATGTTTTGTTGCTATATAATTTTCCATCACAGAGAAAAAATATTTAACCAGACAAAGAACCGTTTATGCACATATTTGTAAAGTGTTTATACATAAATGTTTAATGTTTATTATATGAATATATATATACAATATTGCCTTCACTAAAGAACCCTTAAGGAACCATTTATTTTGGGTGAAATTAATGTTTCTCTAGGTGTTATGCATTCATTCAGGGGTACTTACCGGTAATGATAGCACATATTCTAAAAATGATTCTGAAACATTTGCACTCAAATGTAGTACTCGATGTACTCAGGACATTGAATGTATTTAAGATGTCCTCTGGTGTATTACTGAAATGGAATAATTATTTTGAACTTCTACTCAATTAAAAAAGAAAAACACTCCCACACCACTGCATCAAAGACAACTTCTTAATTGCTAATACATTGGCTTTTTAATGTTTCTAACCTTGTGTATGCTTAAACTGCAATAGTTTTTGACTATTCTTGGCTACAAACATGTGCTTTTAAAAAAGTGAGATATTAACAAAATTTCTCTATACTGATAAACCACTTCATTAGATGCATCTTATGTCTACGTTTTTTGTTCATATTTCTTACCATATAGGTGCACTATGTAGTTTATAGTTACAGATTAGTCCAGCTGCTTCTCTGCATTATTTGTTAGCCCAGTTTAACCCTTTCATCAAGAGTCAGGCCCCACCTCACAACAAGGGTCAGGCCCCACCTCACAACTCTCATGGTCTAAGCGCCTGTAAAAATTAAACAGGGTTTTTTTGGTAATGGCTGATTATAAT
Organism: Hydrocynus forskahlii; assembly: GCA_037974365.1. Taxonomy (NCBI): domain Eukaryota; kingdom Metazoa; phylum Chordata; class Actinopteri; order Characiformes; family Alestidae; genus Hydrocynus; species Hydrocynus forskahlii. Next base: position 19,420,388 of record JBBPCX010000147.1, on the reverse strand, counting down.
GTATTGCAAGACATTGTGATTTGTAGCAATCTAATTACAATAGTGCTGTTTTCAGTCTGTATCATAGAAGCCTTAAACAGTGTTTTATGGACAGGAGCTTGCTGCGAGGTGTATCCTGAGAGAAGACATGGATAAATTGTCTGTGGTGTCCAGAGCTCTGCCACTTTACCCTGAACTGCAGACCATGCTGTCTCGGTGGGGCAGGTGTGCCTTGTGCTTCCAGCCCTTCCTCACCACCTGGCTGGAGTGCGTGCAGTTCATCAACCTCCGAAAGGTACACACCTGACTCTCACTCTCCCTGACCTCTGACTCAGCCATCTGCCTCGCACTGTTTTTACTGCGCTACATTCTATGAATATTTTCCTGTTTCAGCACTGTGCAGTAATAGTATACAAAAGAAGCCCCCCCCCTCCAAAATCTTTTCAAGATTTTTTTAATATGCTTTAAGATTTTCTAACCTCTTCGTGCTTATGGTCTTTAGATGAACAGTGCAGGCTTCTGTAAATACTGCAGGCTTTCTGTAAATACATCACAGTGTTTGTTTCCTGATAAATTTGATTATTTGTGAGTGATAGACTTTTAGAAGAGGCTATATCACCCAAGGCTACAATTAAACAATAATAAATCAAATGGAATGAAACTGTAAAGAATTAGGTAATAATACATTAAAATAGTGCAAGAAACAACAGAAGAGCAGGAAAAAAATTATTTATAGAAACATGTTATAGAAAAGTGTTTAATTCCTGAATCTTTGGAATTAGATTGTAACATGTAATTCAGTACATTCTCTCTGTTTCAGGACATGAGGCTGAAAAGCTCATTCAGTATTCCAGTGCGAGTCCTGCTGTGCTCCTACTCCTGCTTTAACAAGAGTGGCCACCCTTACTATGGGGTTGCTAAAGTATAACAACCCATGCCAGGTGCTCCCTCACTTTCTTTTCTGTAATGCATTGCAGATATGTGTATTAAATCAGCCTATGTACCACCAGATGGCAGTCTTTGATCAGTGACTGACGCTATAAGCTGAAGAACCCTCTCTGCAATTAGTATGACTCATATTACATCAGATTGTGCAGGAGTAGCAACTGACATGCTGCCAGGTCCAGGATAATTGGCACTTTTTATGAAACTGACAGACAGTAGATCTCATAACCCACAAAAGACCTATTTTATTTCCAGTTGTACTGAAACATTATGCTATGCACACATTTTTTTTAAATTCTTTATTTTCTTTTCAATACAATGAAAAATCTCCCTTTATCAAGGATTTTGCGCATTATGGGAATATTTAGGGAATATTTATTTATCAAAATGCTATTTTGATAGTTTCCAAATATTACCGGAAGATACTTTTGTTATTATTGCTCAAAAAAGTGTTGTCAGTAATTATGAATGGCCAAAGGAAATGTATGATTCAAATGTGATTGCACTGAACCATTATAATACAGAATAATACATTTACCACATGCTGGAAATTTCTCAAAAGTTCTAATAATACCTTTTTTCTTCAGACTCCAACAAAGGCACAGCCATTGACTCATAAATGTATGGTTTTTTTTTTTAGACTTATGGATCTAATTAAACACAGCTTGAATTACGATACCTTTGCTGAAATAGTGTATGATTCATTTTGTTTTACCTCAGTCCATGCTTCGCAATAGAAATGCCTCTTTAATATCAAAGCTCTTTTATATCGGAGGTGTTCTGCCTGTGTGTTTCACTACCTGTCTATATTCTGGCTTTAGCCTCTCCTTGTTCTGTTGTACACAATGCTCTCTGTCTTTACCCTCAGCTCAGGCCAGTGGCATCTGTTGAAACCTGAGAGAAAACTTCATTTCTCTGAGTTAATTTCCCATGCAGGCCTTCTGAGCTCAGAGCACACTCTACAGAGTAAGGCCTGATGAATTATGCAGCAGGTTTAATTGCAAAGCCAGAAACTAATGACTTTGGACTGGTTAACAGCAGGGGAACCATACATCTCAGCAAACTGAATGAAAAATCAGTTTTAAAAAAAAGGGAAGGGAAAAAAATGCTAATTGATGAATAATTAAAGCTTGAGCTACGGGGCATAATTGTGACATTTTGTTTCAATCAATTTAGAAGTACAGGGAAAAGTGCACTTAGGAAACTAATGGCAGCAGCGAGGATGTCCAAAAAAAACCCCCTAATGTCCAGTCTTACTTTTATTGTACAGCCTTCAGTCAGAAACGACGACTATTCTGAACACGGTTATGTTCACACTGTACATGTCAAAGAAAAACCTGTTGTAGAAATGCTTTTAATATACAGCTCCAGAAAAAAATGAGAGCCCTGCAATTTGTTTTAAAATCAGCATCTCTACAAGCATGACAACCAATCCATGCCAGTGTCTGTTAAATTCCTACACAAGCACCTCATTCTGCTTTATGAGGTACTGATTAGTGATCACCTGAATCAGATCTTATTTACTGAGGAAAAGTATAAAAACACTGCTGTAATCAACACTCTTCTCTCGCAGTGTGACCAGCTGGACGGTAAAACACTGCTAGAACTTTGTCAAAGGTATTTATTGCCATTTTGTTTTCTTTGAATTATTCAAGTTCTGTGAACACTGCATCATTTCTCTTATTTTAATGTCATTTTCTTTAAAAACGTTTTTATTTGGAAGTTAGGGTTAGGAGAAATATTGTCAGCAGGAAACTCCACAGCCTCAGGGTCTCTGGCCTTGGGTTCACTGGCCTTACGATCTCTGGCCTGTAAAATGTAGGCAGGTCACTGTTTAACACATTTGCACTGGTTTCCTGGTCCCTCTCACTCTCTCTCTCTCTCTTTCTGTCTCTCTTTCTCTCTCTCTCTCTCTCTGGCTCCACAGAAGCATATATGTAGATATATAGATACATAAATTGATATATAGATAGATAGATAGAGAGAGTGAAAGAAGAAGAAGAATATGAAATGATGAAATGAAATGTGTATTATTCCAGAGAGCAGATGTTTGGTCCTGCAGCAGCAGGGCTGCCTCAGGCTCTGTCTGGTGTCAGTGCGTGCGTGCGTGTATGTGTATGGATGCCCCCCTTCTGCATCAGACCACTGCTCACCCCATCGTTTTGCGAGCCTCATTTCACACAAACACACACAACACACACTGTTTTCATACATCATTGTTCCAGGCACACTGCAAAAGGGCCGGGTACCTGTGATTTCTCAGTCGCCTGAATAAGGAATGCGTGCCTTGATTGACTTTAATGGCCAGGTAGAATAGCTGTCATAGGACAGGCTATCTCACAGTAGGAGGGAAGAAGTATGCAGAGCAATGCATTAGTACATTCTATGCCATATGTTAATTAGGACGTGTGCGCTGATATAATTACTGAACGGGTTTCTATAGTGGGCATCCCTCCTGTACCTCATGGGGGAAGTGTAGAATGATAAAGTAGCTGTGCATACATTTTAATTTACTGAGCTCAAAATGGGCAGCATGATGTTGGCAAATTCACTCAGGATGATCTATTGGAAGGCTCCGGCTGTTCATTACACCTCTCCTTTGTTAGACTATTTAGGCCCCTATCAACTTCAGGGCTTGTACTTGTAGGAGCCTTTGACGTCCACGGGCGAGTGAGGAGGTTTCAAATCCATAATTCAGACAAATCGTTGCTAATAGCTGCCATTAGTGGAGGCTCAGGGCCATTTGAGAATAGTTATCTGGGTGTCGTAGTCGTACTCGTACTGAGTAGAAATGCTTAACTGGGGTGAAGACTGAACTGTTCACAGGGGTGGAAAAAGCCAGTAATAGTACTTCAGTATTGTTGTGGAAAAGTATTGAAACTGACTATTTGTAATTTTACCCGGTTATATTTCCAAGAGAAAAAACAAGATGATTTTTATGCTTAAAGGGAACATATTATGCAAAACTCACTTTTTGCTTCCTTTTGTATTTCCATTTGGGTTTCTACTACTCCCATAAACACTCCAAGCGCGAAAAAAAAACATTCATCCGTTTTCTGTGAATCAATTGAAAGATTTTTCGTGTCAGGAATCATATGCTTCTATGAGCCGTTTGGACGCCCCCCCCCCACATTATGACATAATAATGAGGAAATTTGCATAGAAACACCCTTCATATGTTGAGCCCCCACCCACTAAATTAATTGAACATCCACCATTTTTGTCTGCTGGTTTTACGAGCACGCATAAGACGTCAAGCACTACGGCTACAGGGAAAGGCCAGTCACGCATGAAGTGTTCATCTCGCTCTGGGTCCACTCGGGGTCGAACATATAGGGCTGGGTAGCGCCTCATTTTCACGCGTGGTAAACGCAGCGTAAGCATGGGATGGGTGGGGTGTGGCCAGTAACAACTTATTTGCATAAAAGTGACAGAGCCCTTAAACGGCTCATTTTGAAAGGGACTGAAACTGTCACGAATAAAGCTGGTGAGATCTCTTTATGTGAGATTGATTGTGTGCAAAGAACTTCAAGAACATGTTTTGTATAGCCCATAGACCTGTTATAACTAAAGTGAGTTTTGCATAATATTTCCCCTTTAGGTTTTTCTCCAATTTAGTCAAGTCCAGTTCCACTTGCTAGTGATGACTCTCCCAATCACATGATACTGCCATCACTGTGACGATGGAGTTCTTCTTCTGAGTCATGTGAATGCCAGTATGTCTCTTTTTCTTTTGATATTCAGTGGAGATCCTGTGAATTTGAATTGAACTTGAATTGAATTTAATTTCATCAAAACTTCCAAAGAAATTCATAACAGTGTAAAATTAAAAAGCTCACACTTTGTCTTTGTATGACGTCTAGCATCACAACCCACCTACCATTTATTTGTTCACTTTTATCTTTTATACACTTGAGTTTAAATGTCGATACTTTTTACATTCACTCCAGTATATTTTTGGCCCCAAGTCTCCGCTTTTATTTAAGTGTGATTTTGAAAAAGTACTCAATTAAGTAGAATTATAGTTTTTCTACCTCTGCCTGTTCCAGAAGTACGCTTAATTATACTTAGCTAATGAATCGCGAAACTGTAGGACTGTAGTAATTAAAATTAAATGTGTAAATGTATGAATGGCCGAAAAAAAATTAATACAAATAGTAGAAGTAAATGAAAAAAAAAACGAGATATGGTACACTTTTATTGTCTCCACATGCTGACTGAGTACACAATACATTTATCGCCCCACATAATGCACTGCAAACGTAATCTGAACGGCGTCCCCTTGTAATTATTGCCTGAGGCGATGAGCGAAGACTCTCTGATAAGCCCACCCTGTTACCCCACTCGCCATGTCCTTGAGACGATTTGGCTTCGCTTAATTAGGGGCTGAACTTTGAAGGTGTGCTGAGAGCCCTGATGCACCACTATTGTTTGCTTTCTGCGTTTTAGCTTCTTTGTTCTCTGCCATTGATAAGTGATGTCAAATATATGGCAGGTGATATTTAGAGCTCTGTCTTACACACTGATCTTCTGCACAGGGATTCTATAGTGCTGTCAGTGACGAAACCTGCCGTGTGTTCACGATCATGAGTGTATTTTCTTTTTCACTTGCTTTATTTTATTTACTCAGGGGCATTTTGAAAGAATGAATTTTCTTATGTAACATTCTGTGCCAAGAAAGGAAATTGGAGCTGTTTACAACAGCACTTGTACCTTTCAGTTTGTACATTTTTAGGTCACTCTGGAGCATAAGAGCATCTGGTTAATTAAAGAGGCCACATGGAAAATCAGATCTCCCTTCCTTTTGTTAAATAAAATAATTTGATGTAGTGTGTACTCACAGTTCATTCCCCATATGACCTATATATGAAAAAAACACCTATTTTGAATTCATTGTTTTTGTGATGTCATATATAAATATGTATATGTATATATACAGTAAACCTTCTAACCCTCTAATTCGTGGTTCAGAATTCGCGACTTCAGTCATTTATGGGTTTTTTATTAGAACCGAACGAATAATTGTACGCAGAAACCGCAGATATCGCATTTTGTTATTTTGCTTTTTTCGTGGCAATATATAATTTTTCAAGCATTTTAGTGCTAAATTATAAAGAAAAATATAATTTACTAGTTTTGTAGCATAAATATTTAGTTTTGTAGCATAACATTTCCATATAAAATCTAATTGTATAAATTTTTTGGTACTGTCCAGAGAACACAAAGAAACCGCTGTACTCAGAGGCGGGAGGTTTCAAAGTAGCCAATCCAAGAACGTTATTAATTTCTCCTTTCCACTGATTGGCTGATTGGCTGATTGGCTGATTGGCTGATTGGCTCTGGCAGCTACAGCCCAGCATTCCTGCATCATAACAATTTCTCGTATGTTGCTATCTTGAATGTTTCACTGAGTGTTCTCATGTTTTGTTTTGTTCTTCTTAAAGCACTGTATTTTTATCACTGTAAATTAAATTAAATTATTACTGCATTTACCTGCTTATACCAAAGAAGACGTGCTTTCATTAATTACAGTACAGTCTATAAAGGGGTAACATTCTAGCACTGCAGGAGACAGCGGTTCAGTGTACAGGGTACAGTACGGATACGGGTTTATCTTTACATTTTTTTAGGGTAATGTATTTAAAAATTTGGTTAATGTTTCAAATGAAATTAAAGTGCTTGGGTGCATATCTGGGGGCATATTTAAGGTTTACATTATTTTTATGCATTTTTTTTACCACATCACAAATTCACGTTTTTTCACAATTCATGGTTGCTCTTGGAACGTAACCCCCACGAATGTCAGGGGTTTATTGTATATATATTTATAATGGCCATACAGCCTATAGTGGGTTAGCCCCAGCCATTCATAACAGTAACATTATGAGGTTTCATCACAGTTTGCTTTTTCAGAGAAGTTCAGAAGTTCAGTAGTTCAGAAGTCCAAAAAGCACTAATCTGCATTTAGCAGTCTTAAAGGCATAGTAATAAATGAAGCCATATTTGACACATGAAGCCACTCAAATTCCATAAATTTACAAACAAAAATATAAATAAATTGCAAGAATATAGGATATGTGGTCTTTAGTCCATGTGAGAGTTAATGTTAATAATATGTTTTCTCCTTCATTGCACGGTTCTTTCATCTGTTCTCAGACTTGATGCGAGTTGAAACCTCTTTGTCGAGCAGAAGCTCTGAAGTCTAAAAAGGACCTGACACGACTTCAGTTCCAAGAAGTTACACACTCCAGGTCCGTGTGGAGTGGATGTATTAAAACAAGTATCATTGATTGGTGTATTAAAGGCCTGCGTCTGAGAGGGAGAAAAACAGCTACTCGATGGCACGCAGAGAAGCCCTGTCTAACTGTGAGGAGCACTCTCCAATCAGAGTAATCTATTGTCTCACATCTCATGCTGAATGAAGGATCTCCTATTGAGCTGCTGGCACGGCACCATGGCTTTGTCAGCATGATGGCTGCACAATCAATTCCCTTTTGCCTCTCTTCTCGCCCTCGAAGCCGCCACTAGAAGGCACTGTGCCTCTCCCATCAGCCTCCAAACAATAACAACGGGCCATGAAGTCAAACGCACGTAACTCGAATCCCCTTGGCTACACCAGGTGAAGGATAAAAGTCTGAGGATAAAAGTCAAAATGCTATCAGACCCACCATGGAAAATGTGAATGATGAAGACAGTCTATCTGACATTTATCACAGCGAGCACAAATGTCATTAAAGCCCCAGTCAGTAATTATTCAAAGTGCACCACAGATGAAAAGCATTTTGCCTTGCTCTTTGTTGTTGTAAATGCTGTCTCATAGCTTCGAAGGTGTTCAAAGTTTTCATTCATGCAGTACGAAAAATGCTCATCTCTCACAGTTACTACTCCTGATTAACGCTTTAAGACAGTGTCTCTTAATCCTGCTCCTGGCGACCCAAAGCACAGCAGTTCCAACTGTTCCCACCTGTTTCAGCTCATGAAGGGCTCCCTAATCAGTTGATGAGCTAGATCAGGTGTGTTAAATCAAAGAATGCTTGAAAATGTGCGGTGTATATATATCCAGGAATGGACAATTTACTGATTTTGCCACCTTATCTTTTACAACACTTCCAGTAAGTCATCAGAGTGTGGAAAGCATAATAGCCGTGTTTACCTATTTTGTTCACCAAGGACATCATTTGTGGGGCTCCAGAGTGTCGCAGCTGTCCAGGCCTATCATTCCGAGGTCATGAATTTGATCCCAGCTGGCACCAAGGTCAACCGAGATTCCAAAAGAGCATAACTGACTTTGCTCTTTCCCCCATGGTAGCCAATGCAGGTTCTGTTGAAACAGAATGGAAGTAAGCGATCTCCTCCAAGAGCTGTCCAGGGACATTCAAGTGTGTCTCTATGCAGAGGCGGCCTCAGGAGTCTTGGAGAAAGCATCTGGCCTTCTGTTTCTTCAAGTGCATATTAGGTAAATCAAATGAGGTAAATACTTTAATGAGGACATAATGTGCAAGAGCTCTACATTGCCATGAACCGTTTTACTTACTCTGGTGATTTCCACTGCATGAAATGCGGAAGTGGGTAAAGGATGTGTGCCATTGTTTGACCACCACCAGTTACCAGCTCACTCTACCATGTTCATGTCATACACACTCCTCCCACCTCCCAGCTCTGGTGTTCTCATCTAATGTGTCATTATTTTTCTCTATTATATTGTGATCCAAGTATTGTGAAGTGATTCAAATTACACACTTCTGTATCTTTCTGTATCTTTCTGCCCCTTAAATGCAACCAAAATCTTGGCAGAAACCTTCTGGATCATTGTCTTTTTTTTTACATCACCAGTGATGTAAACGTGGACATGCACGCTTCATTTATCCTGCATTTTTAACAGGCCAAGTTGTGGCTCGCTGTAAGAAAGAGATAGAAGACTTTGGATCTGTGAGGCTTGGCTCAGAACAAATGAAAATAAATGTAAGAGTAGTAAAGCTCAGGGCCTTTGAGGTGAGAGTGAGGCAGTGCCATTATTGTTCTTCTGCTCATTACTGGAGTACAGAAGGAACAGAGCACTACACATGCACCCTGAGTGCATTCTGGCAGTTTTGGGTCATTCCTCTTTTTCCAAAGTACAAAAACACCCCATGTTGTTAAGAGCAAGAAAACACAGAAGAAGCAAAAACTTCAAAGAACAAATACGCTTTAATCTTGTGTTGTGCTCTTCGAAAGTTTCAAGCCCTGGTAATTACAGAGGAGCATCTACAGGGAATGATGAACTTGGGTTTTTATTTTGGGGCAAAAACCCCAAAAACATATAGTCAGAAACACTGCAAAAGTTAAAGACATTACATTTTTTGGTCTCTTTTCAGTAAAATGAATAGTAATTGCATTACAAATCAGCAAAAATATTTTAGTGGGTCCTCTGTAGGGAATGTGCACTTATTTCTCCTTAGAATGTCAACAAAACGTCATTATTTCACAGACGGGTTCAAACTACTACATATGTCCATATAACTGTATATCACAATAAACTAGTTAGATGAATAAAAAAAATTGTCCATTATACATCAGCCATATACTTTGATTTGTGTTTGGTGTGTGTTTAAATGTGTTTGTTCATCTATTGCAGTGTAGGACTGAGCAGATGCTCTTCGTGGTTAAATGGTGCTCATGGCTGCTGTCTCTCCGTGCTCAGTGTTACCAGGTTGTGTTTGGTAGGTCACATGGCCTGTGGCGAGCATGCTCAGTGAGGGAGGCAGCTGACACCAGCACAGCTCAGGTAGTGGCATCTGGACGGCTGGTTTTTCTGGAACATGCAGTGCCTGTGGCATCCTGGCTCCACCGGCCCAACATCTGTCTCACACACAGGGGCAGGAGGAACGTCCTTGAGGAATGTGTCCATTAGTGCTGTTAATCTCTCTCTCTCTCTCTCTCTCTCTCTCTCTCTCTCTCTCTCTCTCAATCAAAGCATTTATCATAACCTTATTACATGTCTGAGTGGTTCTGCAGCAGACTTTTGTCTAATAAAAACATTCACAATTAGGCTTTATGATGCTAAATTTATGAGAGCACTTGGAGGATATGAAATTAAATCATGCTTTTTGATACAATGTGCTCTTTATTAGGGCCATATTATTAACTGTAAGCTCATTTTTCCATTTCCACCTACTGAAACCGTTTTTAGCTCCACTGCAAGGTGCTGTAAATCCGAAACGAATCCTTCGCAACTTTGGTGTAATTCTTGATGATCGTTTCATCTGAAGACTTTTTGACTAATAGCACAACGATAAGATCATTTATTGATTCGCTCAGAACGTTCACACGTGTGATTACTCTGCTTATTTTTTCCTCTTCTTATGACTGAATCCCAGGCAGGGCTGAAAGTGTCCTTGGATCCTCCAGCAGCATATGGGGAGGCTGAGTCCACTCCAGCAGGTGCGTGGATGAGGAAACAGCTCCAGTAGCTGCTGATGGGACCCGCTGCTGCAGTCATATGTGCTGGAGTTCCGCCAGCCTAATTGGAGCACCTGGCTTAAGTCAACCCTCTCAACCCAGCCACTAATTCTACTGCTTAGTCCAATGTGGAAATCCAAAACAAGACGATGAGGAGGGCCGTGGCACAGCAGATTCTCCCAAGGCTGTGCTTCAGCTGTCTGATTAAGAACGAGCTGATGACAGGAATTCCTGTAGAAAAGGAAGTAAGTAACTTTTGATTTTTAAAAGCCTTGTCAGGCTGACCTCAAACCAACCTACTGAACAAAAGTTCTTCAGTTAGCCTCTTTTTACTGAATTTGGTCATGGACTTGCTTATAATCTCTTCATTATCTGTACAAACTCATTCACCTTGTTGGCATACAGTTAGAGACCATGTAAGCCATCCTTTAGCCCTTCAACAAAAGTCGGATGTTCCCACTGAGTCAGTCATGGCTGGATGGTGAACCACTCTCTACCAGAAGTGACACTGATTTGTTGAAATGTGGTCAGAAAGTGACCAATGATGAATGAAGTAGAGGATGTCTCATTATTGTGCATGATGTACTATAATCAGTAATTCTATATCTGACAATGCACGGATGAGATAGGTGTACTACAAGTGGTCAGTAAGTAGAATTAATAAGGTGGACTAATAAAGTGGACAGTTTGGGTTTTCTGCTGACCTGTACTTCCATATTTATGCCCTTCTTTTTCCATGACCACTAAAAGAATAACCATCACCATGACTAAAGCCATGATATATGGATAACTGTGACAGAAATTGGTGGAAATATAGCATAGCATAACTACCTGTGAAATAAAAAGTCAAACATTCAAATTTGCTTGCTTGTATTACCCAGTGCTGCCTATCCTGGCAAACAGTAGAAACTGAGCATCAGTTCTGTGATTGTTTATTCATTAAAAAGGTAAATACTGCTTGTTTTCAAATGGTGCATGATAATGGCTGAACATGAAGTAACAACTGCTAGACTGCATTAAATTGATGATTAATTGACGTGATCCAAAATAAGTATGCTGGACAAAGTTTACAGAAAAAAACTCTAGTACAGTTAATTTTATGTTTGTTTTAACTGCAGAAGTAGCTACAATTCTTTTCTTGCTCAGTTTTGCTTTAGCTACCATGAGGAAAGAGGTAAATAACCTAATCACCACAGTGTAGAGGTCTGAATCAGATATAGTGTTGCAAAGGGGCAGAAAATTCCTGGTAAATTTCCAGAAACTTTCCATGGGAAATTTTGGAAATATCAACTTTACCAAGTGTGAAATGCCTCTACACACTGGATGGTGTATGTGGCATTTTTCTATTGAATAAGATGCAATAAAACACTAACACAATGCAAGCGGATATGCAGATAGTTCGCTGAACAAATGGAATGGTCTTCAACATACTGATGTATAAAACTGATGTATAAAATCTTGTATGGTTACATAAAATCGTCTAGCAGGATGCAGAAGAAACAGCATCATATTTACAGTAGCTAGCATCACAATAAGCTAGCCTCATTAATGAAATTGTGCTAGCTACCTTACATTTAGCATATCCGGTTTACCAGTTACCAGCTACTATATGAATGCATTTTGATTTAATAGTTGCTAGTTAAACTTTAACACCATAGATCAAATATTACCTACCTCATAATATCATCAAAGCTTACTTGACATTATGTTGTCCTTGGGCTCAAATGTGTGACTTCAATAGTCTGTATCTGTGCTGTGGGCTCAAAAAAGTAGCTTTATTAGTTCAGAAGTCTAGAAATCATTGTGCATGTGATGGAGGAATGCACAATGCATGTAGAGGGCGTGGCCTCAACAGCCCCACAGTGAGTAGTGTGCTGTGTACCTGTGATTGAGGAACAGCATAGATACTCAACTGTATTTGCATTGGCTTTGATTATGCTACAATATATTTTTCTATATTTTACATTCCCAAACTTCCAGTTAATTCCTGGTAATTCTCATTAATTCCTATAAATTCCCATCAATTCCCATTAATTCTCATGGAAAGTTTGAAAACTCCCGGAATTTTTGCAACACTAATCAGATATATTTTCTATGGTGTTCTGGCTGGCCTACAGTAGGAAGAAATCCATTTATAAGAAAAACACCTCCACACTTTTCTTCCACTTTGTGCCTCAGGTATTTTTGAGTCATGCAGTTCTGAGTTAAAGACTGACTCACTGTCTAGGCACAAGCTTTACTTGATTTGGTCAAGTTGTCATGTCTTTAAATTTGAGACTACACTCCATACAATCCAAATGCTGAGACTTGAGTCCACACATTTTTTTGAGGTAGACCAGGTCACCTCCTAGAGATATTTCACATTGCATGTCCACGTAGAATGCACTCAGTATCAGAACATTTCTGATTTAGTGCTTGGTATTTAGTCCTTATCCGCTGTAAGCCCAGACAAGGAGGCATCGTCGTCCTCTCTGTACCCACAAGTCTAAGTCATTCTTCCTCCAAAAGAGAGAGAAATAGCCCATCTGTAAATATTTTTTCAGAATCTATGTGATTAAACGGGTGAATGCATCACATCAGACATGTGGGATCCCTCACAGAGTTGAATAATGCAGTGCAGCAGCTCGGTCAAACATTTGTTTTAGATGTGGGAGGCATTGCTGGCTGAGGATGGATGGATGTCTGGTACTGTGTGTGAGGAAATGGCTCTGGGAGTTTGGGGCTGGTACTGCTCCTCTGACTACAGCCACCTCCCTATTGGCTTAAAAGAGAAAGGTGCCAGATAAGGTTCTGAGGAGTCTTGCCACGGTCTCACTTTTGAATGTATTTTTAATTTAGTCATAGTTTAGTCTATTGATTTTAGCAATGTCATATAAATCAGATTTATTTTAGTTATTGTATTTGTGCACAGTTGTCCAAAAACTGTCATCAACTGTTTACAGTAGCCTATATATACAAAATAATTTTTCAATAATACTAGTTTGTCAATAATTAACAGTATATTTCTAACATTGCAATCAATGTTTTGTTAAAAAATACAAGCATTCTTGAAAAAAATGGCCTTTGGCCATGTGTTCACCTTAAAGTAGCTGAATTCATTAAAGATACAATTTTACATATAATACATGCCTTATGTATATAGTAATGCTGGGCAACCATTAAACTTAAACATTAATGTAATCAAATAAAATATAAAGCCAAAGCTATTTTCCACCTTAGGGCATTTATGTTTTATCTAGTTTGTTATAGAAAAACAAGGTCCAGACCATTATAGCAGCTGCAAAGGGGACCAACACCATATTAAAGTCTATGTATCTGAATGCAGTGTCACTGAAGTCCCTGTTGGTGTAATGCTCAGATGTCCCATTACTTTTGACCATATAGTGTATGTTTACTTATGGGCATTTGTATTGTCCATCATAAGAATTTACACATTTTTAGACATACGTTTCTTCTGAAATCAAGAATATCATGGGGAATATTTTCTCTCTTTGCTGCTGCACTCTTCCGGGAAGACTTTACTCTAGGGTTGGAACATTGCTGTGAGGATTTGATTGTGTTCAGCCACATCAGTAGGTACTGATGTTGGATGAATAGTTCTGGAATATGGGGGGCAGGACCATTATAGCAGCTGCAAAGGGGGACCAACTCCATATTGTGCAAGGTGTCCCACTTAAAAAGATGAGAGAGGTCTGTAATTTTCATCATAGGTACACTTCAGCTGTGAGAGACAGAATGTAAAAAAAAATCCAGGAAATCACATTGTATGATTTGTCAAGAATTTATTTGAATAATGGTGCAGAAAATAAGTATTTATACAGTGGCCCTGAGAGTCAAAACACAACCACATTTACAAAACACACACACATTTTAGGAAATTTCTATTCATGACTTTATGAGCCAAGTTCCTAGGCTTTAAAGTTACAGAATAGTTTAGCCGAAAACCGTTCAGCCTGCCCGGGTGTCCCAATACCTTAGTCCCCCCGGAACGTGCTCGCGGCTCGGGGCAACCACCAATCTCCATGAAACTTCACAGTTAGATAGGGCTTGATTAGACCTTTCCAATGACCCCCGTTTGCCCCCGGAATTATTAGCCGAAAACCGTTCACCTCACCTGGATGTCCCATTACATTACTTTTGTCCGAGGTGATCGGTTTTTGGCAAATAACTCCGGATCGCCGGGGGCTATTATGGCAAACGAGGGGTCGTTGGAAAGGTGTCACCGAGCCCTAACTAACTGTAGATTTTAATGTATTTCATGTTATTAGCCGAAAACTGTTCACCTCGCCCATTAATTTTGTCCGAGGTGAATGGTGAACAAACAAAAAATGACAAAGGAATAATTGTTGTGAGTGACATGGGTACTGTCCAATCACAAACAATAAGTGTAGTCCCTTTCCGTTATCTGAAATGTGGTTGTGTTTTTGAAATGTGGGTGTGTTTTTGAAATGTGGGTGTGTTTTTGAAATGTGGGTGTGTTCCCTGAAATGTGGGTGTGTTTTTGAAATGTGGGTGTGTTTCCTGAAATGTGGGTGTGTTTTGTAAATGTGGGTGTGTTTCCTGAAATGTGGGTGTGTTTGGTAAATGTGGTTGTGTTTTGACTCTCAGGGCCACCGTATATTTAGCACCTACAAACAAGCAAGAATTCTGGCCCTCACAGACCTGTTACTTCTTCTTTAAGAAGCTCTTCTGTCCTCCACTCGTTACCTGTATTAATGGCACCTGTTTGAACTTGTTATCTGTATAAAAGACACTTGTCCACACCTTCAAGCAGTCAGACTCCAACCTCTACCATGGCCAAGGCCAGAGAGCTGTCTAAGGACACCAGGGACAAGATTGTACACCTGCACAAGACTGGGATGAGCCAATCTACAAATGATCTTGAGAACGATGAGAAAACAGCCCAGAACAACACGGGGGGAATAGGTCAATGACCTGAAGAGAGCTGGGACCACAGTAACAAAGGTTACTATTAGTAACACACTACGTCGTCATGGATTAAAATCCTGCAGCACTCGAAAGGTACCCCTGCTTAAGCCAGCACATGTCCAGGACCATCTAAAGTTTGCCAGAGACTATCTGGGTGATCCAGAGGAGGATTGGTAAATGCCACTCGCCGTGTTTGGAGGGGAAGAATGCTGAATTGCATCCCAAGAACACCATACCCACTGTGAAGCATGGGGGTGGAAACATTATGCTTTGGGGGAGCTTTTCTGCGAAGGGGACAGGACGACCGAGCAGTATTAAGGAAAGGATGAATGGGGCCATGTATCGTGAGATTTTGGCCCAAAACCTCTTTCCATCAGTGAGAGCATTGAAGATGAAACGTGGCTGGATCTTCCAGCATGACAATGATCCCAAACACACCGCCCGGGCAACGAAGGAGTGGCTACATAAAAAGCATTTCAAGGTTC
>JBBPCX010000147.1:19379073-19395239 GCA_037974365.1 Hydrocynus forskahlii | reverse complement strand
TCCTCTGAAGGAAAGGCATGGAGAACACTCCTCTGAAGGAAAGGTATGGAAAACAATCCTCTGAAGGAAAGGTATGGAAAACAATCCTCTGAAGGAAAGGTATGGTAAACACACAGTCAGGAAAACACACTCTGATAAAGTACACTTTGCTGAGGACCAGACATGAATAACAGCCTGTGTTGATGATTGAGGCCCGAAGGTTGTGCTGCCTCTCTGCATGCTAAAGTTTTATTACGCATCACGCAGACTCTCGTAAACACAAACTTTGCATTTGAGTCAGCAAGAGTGAGGCCCATGTGTGTATGGCCCAAGCTGTGCTTCTGAAGAGGGTAACCCTGCAAAGCATCAATCACACCTTAAACACACAGTGGGTGCCGTGCGGCCTGCTCCTCACTCAGCCCTCATCAGCCATCAATTATCTGAGCTGCTCAAGCCCCAGAGCTGTGCACACGTCGGCACTTTTGGCCCTCACCTGAGCTTTAGGGAGAGCCAGAATGGGCCCAGAGCAGATTGGAGAACAGAGAGAGAGACAGTGAAAACCCCATCCCCCCAAAACTGCTGCCGTACAAGAGACTGTATGTCCATTAAAAGAGATACCTTAGAAAAAGAAAACAGGAATTTCCTTTATTCTAGGTTTTATTAATGCCAAGTTTACACTCTCTGATCAAATGACATGTTTTGTTGATTTCATAAGTGCAAATAAGTACAAAGTCCTTTACAGACAACACACTTCTGCACACGTCTTTCAACAGACTGGGAATAAATAAATCATAAAATGAGATTTGCAAAGGTTTTCAAAAAAGGAATTCCGGTGTGTTAAACTCAGTGACTGTACACAATAATTAACAGAAAATGCCATATTTTAGTCTTTGTATAGTGTGTGTATTTACACTCACTCTCCAAAGTGCAGAGGGCCCTGTAAGGGCCACACTTTTTCCCTTGTGTCAAATGGGTGTCAATGATATGCAAAAAAAAAACAACCATCAACAAAACGAAATCCCTCCCACCCTCAGCTAATTTATTAAAATAGTATGTTATTGTAATAAGATGGTAATTTACTGTTTATTTACAGCAGTTGTTTACTGTGAAAGCATCTGTAGTTGATTATTCAAATATTATAATGGTTGTAAAGGTAGTCATGAAGTATTAATTAATCAATAATTATTTAAACATAAATGTTAAAATGACCCTGCAGTGGACTGGTGACCTGACCCGGGTGTTTCTCTGTGTTTTGCCCCATAAAGCTGGGATGGGCTCCAGCACCCCCACAACCCTGGTTATGATGAGCAACCCGGATGTTGAATGAATGAATGATTAAAGGTCTGGACTTGGTGATGATATGGCAGTCTGCTGTGAGGTATTGTTGTACAGAACAGGCTTCATGACCATATGTAATGTCTCATATTTCATAACTGAGGTTTAGTTTCACTTATTTACATCTGTCTGTGAAACCAGAGCATCTGTTGCTGCCAACAACTGTAGTGGATTATAAGTTTCTACAGCACAGCAATGCCCCGAGGACAGAAGTATGAGTGAGGAGTCATTCTTTTTCTCCATATAAATCTGGACTTGAGCTCTACTGGCCACTAGAGATAAAGGGACGGTCTTCTTTTCCTTTTTTCCCCGGCCTTGCCCTGTTCATCTGCAGGCCTGCATGAGGCCATTAGCTGACATTTAAGTAGCGCTTTTGTCCTTGCCAAAGCAGACACACTATCTCTCGTTCCTTTCTGCCCCCCCACCCCACCCCTCCTCTCTCTTTCTGTTTCTCTCTCCAGTGTGGCCTACATCCATTGCGAGTGGCTCTGTCTGGGATGATGGAGAGCCGATCGCATGCATCATTCAGGGCCCTGTGCAGAGATGTACTGCCGCACTTCCTTAATAATGTCATTTTGGCTGAATGGTATTAACAGATTACCTCGGCCCAGGGCAGCGCAGCATGTGCTGGAGACAGATAACCTTGTGTTCCGTAATTTAATAGGAACTGTTTTTCCCACCACCTCACTGGAGAACCAGTGCAGCTTTCTTTATTACCCCTTAGGTAGTGCTGGGCTGTATTGATAAAATTCAGTATGACGATATTTTCCAAATATATCGTGGTATCAGATGATACTTAAGCCTATATTAATAAAGTCGAACCCATGCCTCCCTGCCAGACCGCCTTGTTGGGGGTTGTGAGTGTTCAAATTCTGGTAAACACATTAAACACATCACAAACACTGGTAAACACATCACAGACACCTAACTGTATGCAGACATAGAAAGCGTCCTCCAGTCAGGTCTGGGGACAGTGACTGTGGGTGGCCACTAGAGGCCACCATTGTTTAAATTTATGTTTGGGACTTTTATGTTGACAGGGTTCACCGGGTGTTGGTAAAAGTATTAGTAACAGCTGTGTTTAGTTAGGTGTTGGTGTTTTGATTTGTTTATGGGGTTGGTTTAGTATTTAAAAGCTTTAGGGACCGACAGTAGGTGTCGGTCCACCGTCCGATTAGTTTGGAGTTTATCTTATCCTCCTGTGTTTGAAGCTGTACTGTGTCTGACCCTTGAGTCAGTTTTGGTTTTGTTTTGTTTTGAAAATAAAATAAAAGACAAAATGCAGCCCTTTGACTACGACTGGTGCAAGTGTGCCTGCTTTGCGTGCGAGGAGAAGGAGGCACGACATGACACCTCCATTTACAATTATGTTGAAAGAGGTCAAGAAATAACCCTATAGTAAGCTAAACACAGTGCCTTCTGCGTGTTTATGTGTGGCTTTTTCATTTCAGTCAACTCACTGAAAAGACAGTGAAAACTATCATGATTATGATGCTACAGATTATATCCATTTATATAAAACGTTACCAAATGTCATGTAACGATTGTCGGCACCTGTCATAACAGATATTATCATTTTTGATGTCATGACTTTAAATTAGAATGTGATATAAACTGTCTGGACATAAAAATACAGTATATCTCGACATTTAGTATCATCTCATTGACTTAAACTGCTATGACAGCATATGTCTTCTGCCACTACATGTTTATGCACAGTTGTGTCAGTGTTGTGTAGCAGAGATCAAGTGACGTAACCTAAAAACTAGTATAGTTGTGTGAAATTGATTGTTTTTTATAAATGTTCTGTGCTCTGATGCTCTGTGCTCTGATGTTTGACCTTTAGTCCTGAGCAGGTGCATTTCTTGGTCTATGGTGGCACCAATAGGATACACAACACTTACGAGAGTCAGTCTACCCCAGAATCCACCCCACTCAACTAGAGTTCCAGAATGGCCAGAAAAGCTGCTGGTTTTGTTGACACATGCAGGGGTGAGCTGCCTCGTGAGTAACTTTCCTACCGATTTGCGGCTACATTTAGAAAACAAACATCAGAAACCCAATGGCAATGTTTTTTATTCTTAATATTACTTTTTCTAGTCTTTGTGAAGTTTTTTTTCCCCGTGTCAGGTTTTACGGATGAAAGAAGCAGATTTTATGATGTGAAGACAAAGGAAAAATGGAGCCATCGAGAAGAGAACAGATTTCTTTTAACCAGTGCATCTCACAGCTCACAGAATTATAAGGACAACCAGGGGCTGTGAATGAAAACATTAATGCTAAAAACTTGTCTTTTGTTTATTTTGCCCCATTTTCGCCCTCAGTGTGGAAAGCCTTTGTGCAAATTGAAACCATCCCAGAGTCCTGGGATGATACAGCACTAACTGTCCAGGCCTTGTTCCTCTTCTTCCTCTGCAGCTGCTGCTCGGTGTTAGCAGGGCGGGGAGGTGAAAGCACATTACATGATAGCAAATTCCTCAAGATTTCCCAATGAGGTGTTACAAATCACTTCCGCGTTTTGTGCACGGACACGGAAGTATAAACAGGCTTAGCTCAAATCAGCTAGCACATCAAAGAGGGACTCTCACTTAACTCCCACAGGGAGAATGTTTTTTTTCTTTTTTCTTTTCGATATCTCCCGCTCTCATTTTTCTCCTCTGCCGAAGGCCTGCAGTAGTAATGTTCCTCGCCATATATTCTGCAGCGTAGTTGATTTAGAGAGCGGGAGAGAGAGGAGGGAGAGGAAAAAAATGTAAACCATTTAGAGGCGAACTCTTTATGGAGTTTAATCCGCGTTCCGTCCCTGGAAGCTGAATTTATATCCCACATTAGGTATCATCACGCCGGAGTATTGCTCTTCTTCTCCCTCTGTGAGCGTTCCAGGGCCTGACGATGGTCCTATCACTCACTCACACGCACACACACTAACACACATGCGCACGCACACACACGGCATTATGGGTTTATCTCATCTCATGCAGCCCGCGCCAGCCGCATGGCTCAGTCCTCCGGGCTACTTTACTAATAACGTATTCCTTATCAGGCCCTCCGCACCTCTGCCTGTGATCAAAGACCCAATTAATGGAGCGGGGAAAGGTGAAGCATTCAAATAATGGAGACAGCTGTTTTTCTCTGTTTGAGAAAATCCATTTGTATTGTTATCGTTAGAGAGCAGTTCTCCAAACTGCTTATTTCAGGCGCTGTCTATTCTGGCAGCTTGATGAAAAAAAATCCCACAATGTGCCTTGCTGATGAACGGCAGGAATATCTTGCTGGTCCTACTCATCCCAGGCTTTATCAACTTCTGAGTGGTAATAAAAGAAGATAAAGAGTGGACACGGTTCACACCAGGCCCTCTTTTAAAATGTTTTCCTCTCCAAAGGGCTGATTGTTGGTCTTTCTGAGTGATTATGGAATATGGGGGTTAATTGCAATGGTGTCCGGGCGGCAGCAAAATGCCACGTTTACAAAGCCGTGCACCAGGTCCGGCCTAATTGCCATGTTAAAATGTGTTGCCCTGTCAGTACTGTCACCTTTGAGAGGAAAAGGGGCTGAAGACTGGAAATATTAACATTTCACACATTAGCTAAAATATGAAATGGTGGGGGTTGGGGGTGGGGGCACAGAATTAAGTGACAATTTCAAGTACAGACTTCCCCTCTAATAGCCTCCTCTTATAGGAGGCAGTTAAAGACCTCAGGTCATTATAAGAGGCAGACAAGGGCCTCTAGCTCGGCCCTCCGGCTGAAGATATACAATATACGTTAGTTCGTTATCACTAGGTTAAAGGTTAAATACAGTGAAATTACAGTCAAGAATGGTCGGCAAATTGGTAGGCTAATTTAATGTAACACCTGGCGCGCCAAGCTTTAATGACCATGCTTCAGCTCTCCTTTCACTTCCCTGTAAAAATTTTGACCCGTGACAAGGCTGAATGCCTTCACAGTGTGTCTGCGCCACAAGGAAGTCACCGGCATGTTCTGTCCTTTATTGGCTGTTTTATCATGACTACCTACACTCACTGGCCACTTTACTGGAAACATCTACCTGCCTTGCTACAGTTAGAGGCTATGGCCTATCTGCTAGGTCAACACTTCTTCCAGCCCATCAGTGGTGATTTTCAGACCACAGAGCCTGGCTGGGGTTTTTTGTTTGGGATACACTTGTCTTTGGTGTGGCTGTAGGTTTTTACTTTCATCAAGAGCGGAAGAACCCATGGTCAGCCGACTGAACTGAGAGCCACTGATTAAAGAAGTGGATTCAAGGTAGCTCCAATGTTTTTCGGATGAAAACCTGTAGCTCAACGGCCAAATGCTGCTATAAATCAGGGGTGTCC
Organism: Hydrocynus forskahlii; assembly: GCA_037974365.1. Classification (NCBI taxonomy): domain Eukaryota; kingdom Metazoa; phylum Chordata; class Actinopteri; order Characiformes; family Alestidae; genus Hydrocynus; species Hydrocynus forskahlii. The sequence goes on along the minus strand of JBBPCX010000147.1, from coordinate 19,389,589 downwards.
AGTCTTAACGCCAAATCTTTGGGTTGGCTACATTTTTTCAGAGTGCACACCCCAGGTCTATTATCCACTGGCTCCTAAACCACTTAAAGCAATAATTGACCAGCCAACATGTTTTGGGTCCAACATTTGCTTCTATAGTTTTGCACTGAAGCTACAATGCTAATCATATAGACAACAGTATGTCACACAGTGTCAGAAACCACACACACAACACTATTACATGTCTATAACCATGTCTTACATTTGGGGCAAAACCTGTGCTCAGACCCTCTCTGTGGTACTACGAGTGAATGGTAACACATTTCATGCTGTTCAGGCCCTCGTTCCCAAGAGTCAAACAGACCCCACAAGCTTCAGTCCAGGTATTAACATATTTATTACACAGTAAAGAGTACAACAATACCAGAATCATACTGCAAAGATTCACAGACTGACAGACCATTGATAATAGCCCCCCAAAAAACAAACAAACAAAAAAAAAAACCAAAAGAAACAGAATAAACAAGAAACCACAGTTCTGACATAGTAGACTCGAAAGCTCAAGAATTTACTGACAAAGTGTGATGAAAGAGCACACCCCCAGTGTCAGTCTACCATTAACCTGTGGTTCATGTTTCAATTAAGTATTGCACAACAACTTTCATTTATTTTCATTTTTTTTCTGTTTTTTTATTTTCACAATAAAAATTTATTTGCTCCCTACTCCCACCCCTCCCTGTATCCACCCACCCACCTCCCCAGCCAATCGTTTTGCCCCGTTTCCTCAGGCCCTTCCATTAGCCAAATGTTTAAATTGCTTTACAAATTGCAAAATGCATTTACATCTCTCCCCTTTACATATTGGCAAAACAGGCATGCGCAAAAAATCACCAGCCTTCTTTTTTCCCCCCCAAACACACCTCATGTTAAGTATGACTCTAGAACGTGAACCTAAATGACACTGACAAGCGGCCTAGCATTTCTTCAAACAGAGGAAAAAAATAAGGGGGGAAGGAAGGGAGGGAGGGAAAGGAATATATCACATATCTCACTCGACCACTTCTTGAATTATATCGTGTATCAAATGGAATCAAAACTCTGAAATCATTTTTTTTCCCCACTTTAATTTCTTACAAATCAAACTCAGCTTGATCTTGCGTGTGTGACAAGCAAAAAGGAACGTAAAAAAGTTTCTTTTTTTTCTTTTTTTTTTTCTTTTTTCAGCATATTTTATTCATTAGGTTTTCTATTTATGAGGTCTGCATTGTTACCAAGTAGTGATATGGTTTTGCAGCTGTATGAGCTTTTAACTTTGGATTTTAGTCCTGTTCTCGCGTGCCCATTTGGTTTGACTAGACCAGTTTCTGCTCAGCGACTGGTGCTCTAAACATGCTGTCAGAGGTAGAGTGAGACTTTTTTTTTTTGCCACAGAGGAAAAAAGGTTGTAGCAAAACAGACATAGTGGAGAGGGAATGAGGAGAAAGAGCTTTCTAGGACTGTTTAAAATTTTCCCGCAGTACTTATCGTTTGTTTTACCCAGCTTGCCCTGAATACACTGACCACACTGATCGTTGACCTGTTTCAAATCCAACATGAGGGTTTTGAAGACAGCTTGGCTGCCTCACAGCTACAGTGATGTGAAAGGGTATCGCACACCATATTTTTTTTCCTGTTTTTGTTTTTGTATCGTTTGCAAGTCGAGAGAGAGAGAGAGAGAGAGAGTGAGAGAGAGGGGGACAAAGGGAGAGGGAACGAAGAGAAAGCCCAGAGACAGCTCAGATCCAGCCTTTCTCCGAGACATTTAGCACCATGGTTTTCGGAGAAGTGCGCTTCCAGTGCTGAGGGATAAGTGCTCATAAAGACCCCCCTCCCCTTTCTCAGCCATCGAGGAGGTTTTGTTTTGTCTTGTTTGTTTAGTTTAGGTTCAGGCATTCCGTTTTAAACATAATCAATGGTCTCTTTCTATATTACATGGCTTTACCGTATCACATGATCTGATACGTGTCAATGTTTGGATATGTTGTTCATGAATATGTTGTTCATGAATATTTAGTTGGACTCTTCCCAATCCCCCCACTGCCATGTACTCTTCTGGGGCGGTTCTCCAACCAGTTAAAGCTGACGAAGCAAAAAAAATAAAAATAAAAAATAAACTTCAACATGCGTTGTCGTGTTGGGGAAAGGGGGGTTGTAAGAGCGAGTTTGTGCCACCTTCTCTATTATTGCTCATTGGGTCAGACCACTATCATGTAGACCTTCAGCCATCACTCCACTGGCTCCAGCGGCTGGGTCTCCATGCAAGCTGAGCAGGGCTGATCTTGGCTCTGGACAGGAGTGTTAAAGGTTTTCAGATGGAACCATTGCTGAAGGTGGTTTCCCCTGATGAACACTTGGATAAAACAAAGAATAAGTCATGGTGCATTTGAGTGAATCTCTTTTTTTATGTTTAAATATTGGATAAAGTCAGGTTTTGGTCCTTCATGTCTGTCTTTGGCTGTCTTCCATGTTAATTCTTTTGTAATACTGTGTAACCTGGTGCTCTGCAGTGTTAAAGCTGTCTGTTTACACCTCTGCATTTGGAAAGTTAGTTTCTTAGTGTATGTTTTTTTGTGTATTTTTTTCTGCTTTTCTAAAAAAAACAACATATACAACATTCAGTAATGTGCATGCACTGTAACTATTCAAAGCAAAGTTATGACTTTCTGCTATTGTATTTAGGACAAAGGAACGTTACAAACAAAAGCAGGTTGTGATATTATTTTCCCTTTTCTTTTTTTGTACAGAAAATAAAAATAAAAAATAAATCACGAAGCACTACAGAGAAAAATCTGTGAAGTAAGGCTCTCTATCGAGAAAAAACTCCAAAAAGAAGCATGCTGAGAGGAACTTCGTGACAGTGCAAATACATTTATGTACGTCCCATGTACAAAACATTTACGTTAGCATTCCGTGTAACATGCTAGTTCTCAGAAAAGATCGGCGTTAGACTGAAGCAGCAGCTCTGAGAGATAGCTTTTGTCTTCTTCTTGAGGACAATGGGAAAAGCGTTTTTTTTCTTCTTCTTCTTTAAGAACTACTAGGGAACTACCACGAACACTCACAAATAGGAAAGCAGCTCAAGATAGTTATTTTGCACCAGCTAGAGGGATGAGCCTAAAGGTATGACTGTGGTTTTTAAGTATAATGCATCACAATTGTCCAACACATGTACAATAAATAACCATTGGAGACAGTACAGGACACAAACGTTCAACACAATGAGAGTTAAGAGGCGGGGGAAAACAGAAAAGAAACAAGGATTGATGGTAGGGGCAAGACTAGGGGAGGGGGTGGGTCTGGACTGGCTCCAGCAGTGGAGGAACTTGCCTGGGATGTGTGAACGGGTCATTTTTCAGTCTCTTTGTTCCAAACCGCTGTCATAGTGAGGATCTGACAGTCCTGCTCGGGTGGGCTGATGCCTGTGCTTCCTGTTCAGGAACCAACTGAGCGTGTTTGGGCACATCCTTAGTTGCAGAGCTGTGTGACGTTCCGCCGATCATGCAGGCCGCTTGGCCCACCGTGTCCTTACATTCCTCCGTGAAACAGACTTTTATTTCTCGGACCACTGACCTGGATACGATCAAATGTCTTGCAGAAGTTTCAGGAAAAAAGGAGGGATGAACATCTGTGTTCCTTTACAATCTGCTGCACATCTCCACACTGTGCTGAGGGTCTGCAGAGTTCAGTAAGTAACCCAGAGATGCCATCCATCTTCCACTCCACAGTGTCTTGCCCTGATGCCTCCCATGGCATGCATTTTTTTGTTTGTCTCCTTCATTGTTTTTGTCTTGCTTTCGTGGAACGCTGTCCTTTTATTTAACACGGCTTTGTGTCTTTGTTTACAACAGCTATGAAGTAATCCCTTGGTTTTGTTGTTTGGTAAAGTGTCTTTCAATGAGGTCAACTAGTTTCGTATCCCAGCTACTGGAGAAGGGGAAAGAGCTTTGAAAATAGAAAACAAATAAACAACAAACAAACAAAACAAGAAAAATCAAAGGGGAGGACAAATGTGCTCATCCAGAGGTCTCAGCTGTCTACTCAGTTTCTTCTTCTTCTTCTTATGTACAAGAATGTAAGAGAGCAACAACGACAACAAATAACATCAACAACAATGATCAATAGTAGCTATAGTAACAATAAAGGACACTGAGAATTTTAAAACAAAGAATATCTTTGCGTTCTCTATGGCAAGTCAATATGACCCGATATGGACCTCCGGTGGGTGATCGTTCTGGAACCAGTCTCTTTTCTTTGTTAGCATGTTAGCTTTACCATCTTTGAGCAAGCGAGGCAGAGCGGGCAGTCCCAGTGGGCTGTGAGGGTGTGTGAGGTTGTCTCTGGCTCTAGCGTGGTGTGGGCTCTATGGTGGAAGGTGTGCCGGGAGTGGCTGAGCGGGGCGTGGCAGCAGATGGAGTGTCTGCAGGGCTGCCTGCGCCGCTGCTTGGGGTGGCTGAGGAGCTGACAGTGGCGGGGGTGTCCCCTTGCTGCTGGGCCTGCAGTGTTTGGCCGCAAACGTGGTGGTGCTTCTCCCAGTCTTTGTGCTGGCAGAAGGAGCCACAGTAGCGCGCCGTGTTGCAGCCACTGCAGGTCTCACTCGCCTTGCGTCCGCAGTTCCAGCAACTCTGGAGAGGGGACAGGCAGAAGGTTAGAGATATATATATATATACATCTCTTCTGTCAGATCTTGAAGTTCCCCCTACCTTTTGAATTTAATTTTGCGTATAACAATGCAATTAAACATTTCAATTGTTGCCCAGCATTAATATGTATATATAGTGTAACAATAAAGCTGTTTTTTGCTAGACAGTCTGGATCTGGTCAGCGGTCTGATCACCATTCATACACAGCATATGTATAGTACATAGTATAGGTACAGACATTTTACTTCATATACAGTCAATGACTGACTGCAAACACATCCCTATAAAAATATGGATCAGATAGTATAGATTAGGTTTTGCTAGTCATAAAATAAAACTTTTACAAGGATCCTTTGGGATAAAAAGTCTTGACACAGCACAGCCCATGAATTTGATATTGTGGCAGGAAATGTACACATCAGCATTTTTGTTATATCTCCAGTTTTTCGGAATGTTGTATTTCACCCGCAGGTATCATTTTACAGTGCTGAGAAAAATAGCAATGTGGTGGCCCAGTAGCTTCACTTCACTGTGTACAGGTGATGTCACCAGCAGCCTAGTTCACTACACATACATCCTTATAGTTAGAACATGCTTAAACAAGCTTCTTGTTTCATTACACATGTCGTGGGAAATAACCAGGCTATTCCCAGTGGACGTGCTACATCTTTAAAAATGGAGGCTCCCATTTGTTCTTTAGAATTTCAAAGAATTCCAGTTTATTTTCCTTGGGAGATGATTGCTTTGAGGGTTTGGAAATAATAAGAGGGTGAAAAAGTGGTTCACAAAGGAGTCATTTGACCCTGTTCCACATGGCAGGACGCGAGGACACATTTGTTACAGGTTAACTCCAAACACGCTCACAGAGCCCAGCGCTACTCAGGTTCCAGCCAGGGCCTCTTTGTGTATATCTTCAGGCCAAATAAGAGCAATTATGACAAAGTTCTGAATGTGGAGCAGAAACAGGAAGCCAGAGTTATAAACAGCTACCGACGCGATCCTCCAGGGAGATGTGTGCATAAACACGGCTCACGCAATTAAACTCAGATGTGTGTGGCGTTTCCACCACTAACTGATTAAATGAGCCGAACCCCCCACTGTGCTCAGCAACAGCGCGCTTTTCTTCCAGTACCCTCTCTGTCCAAATCAGTACCACCTTAAGCTTCCTACTGGCTTACTTAGGCAGAGCAAAGGCCGGCCCTGCCTCCGGTGACAAATGTCATGCTGTGTCCTTCTAATCGACACCAGCCTGCATGAGGAAACATCTAGGACATGCTTTCGGCCTACCATCAACTTCTCCCTCTAGTGTTTTTTTTTTTAATGCCGTTTCTAACAATTCCCATGAGGACAATCACCCACTAAATAGATTCCTAAGTACATTATCAAAAGAGTATATTAACTTGGAGCACAGAACATGCTGATGCTTACAAGAAAAGCTGTATTTATACAAGGTTTAAAAAGGTGTACCAAATTTTGGGCACAACTAAGGCAGGTGTTATAATTTTTTCCATCTTGTGACGGTCGTCTGTGTTTATTCATGGGATGCTCTGAATCATGCTTGCTTTAAAATGCAGTCTGTGCTGAAACACTCATCCTGAATGAGAAAGGCTAAAAGGGTATATGTGCTGATTTCAGTGACATCACAAAAGCACTGAATACAAAATGTTTTTGCGGCTTCCACATGGACTAGTGAATGACACATTTCTCATTATTTTATCCCCTTAAATCCTTAAACAGACATTTCACTTACAATCTGCCAGGCCACTTTCAGGCATAGTTATAAGTCAACTAGTCTGAAATCAGCTTTGACTGCATCAAGAAGGGGAATTTGACCACAGTGTGTTTAACAGAGTAAACACAGAAATTAACACTGTGAAGACACAAACTGAAGCAATCTTGTCACATTTTAACTTTAAAATCACATATAATTGGACCAGGTTTCAGTTCAGTTCAGACAACTCCTCTTTCCAGAGCTGAACAGAATCTGAACGTAACCAGTCAGTGAAAGTTTTACCTCACTTGAGTCCTCCTGCTGATTGATGACGGACAGCGCGTCCTCTGCCGCCTGCCTCTTAGCTTCAGCCACGGTGCGCTCCATCTTGGCACGTTCGGTGCTGATCATATCATGAGCTTTGCGTTCGGCTTCAGCCACGGCTTTCTGCAGCTCGGACATGGCCTGTCTCTTCACCTCATTCACAGCCTCTTCTGGAAGAGATGCCCGAGAACCATGAAAGGCCTATCCACATGCTACACAAAAACACTTCTGATACTGCCAGACCCAGATATCAACCTGAAACCAATGCTACCTACCTATAATCCAAATCCAATGAGAATTTAAGAAAACAAACAAACAACAACAAAAAAAAAATCATCCACCAAATAGATGGACAGATACTTCCAAATTTACATGTCTTAAAAGTTACTTTTTCAAGGGGAACATAATCGGCCCAACACAACCTTAACTGTAATTATTTACTTTGATCCATTATCTCACCAAAGTCCTTTTTTGAAAACTAATTGCTGGGGGTTTAATTGATGTATAAGCTTGATCCACGAGAAAGCTTGACAAAGGGCATTTTGGGATTAATTAGAAACATCCAGTTTTGTTTGAACATGACTGGGGCTTTCTCAGTTTGATGAAGACAAGTAAACAAGGAAAATAGGACAACTGGTTTTGTCTTTCTTCAAAAATTAATTAAATGAAAGTAATAAAACCTTGACAACAAGTCCTCACGAAACCTATTTCAGGAAGAATAATCAACTGATTTTTCACCTACAAAGCATACGAGATTCGTCCGTGGACTGACACTTTATTGGTGCATTTTGCATTGTTATTGCATTGATGCTAAATACTTTTGACACAAATCCATCTGAGCAGCAGGACTAGGATATGTTTTTTTTTTGTTTTCAACATTCAAAGCTGCACCTTGTCTAATTATATATGCAAATCAGGCAATTTATATTTAAATTATGCATTTCAATTGTGCTCCCAAAGGCCCGTGCTGTACAGGATATGAAAACTGTTAGGACGTTGCATGGAAAGGATATGAATATTCATTGTCTACTGTAAAGAGCTGGTTTGAAACAAAGGGCTGATTCACATCTACTCACTTTTCAAACCAAGCGCTTGCACCACATTCTGGAACACACATTTTCTTGCCATGAACAGAAATATGCTAAACTTTGATTCCTCATTAAGAATAATCTATATCTAACACCGAAGGAACAGAAGAGGGAGCAGAATGAACGTGGACATTGTCCCATTAAAGTGTCCTGATGCATTTGAGTGTTGTTTGCGGTTAAGTAGACGCTTTCTGTGTTAGAGAAATAGATGGTCGTGGTCCCGCAAACCCTCCTCCTCAATCATAAATGTGATTGCAGTGTGATTGCAATGTGGGATTGCAAAATGGGGGGACAATTTTCATCCGGGCTGGACTGAACTGTTAAACCACGGCAGCTTGGTGCATGGAGTCTGTTTGATGGGCTGAGGTCGCGGAAAAATGAACTGCATTCCCTGATACATTTTGCTGTGATTATATTCTACTATACAGATGTAATTTCGATCTGCAGCGATTCATGCAGGGTGGTACTGCTGTATTGTGATGGCAATGCTTCAACAAAAATGAAGACCAGGAGCGCAATCTATACGGCTGTTCTTCCTTAAAAAATCGGAACAAGATTCACTAGATTGCTCTTACGAGACCTTCAATTAGACCACAGAGCTAAGACGCCAACTGCTTTAGCAGATGCCTTTAAATAAGCGGAGCCAGAGTAAACAATCTCCTGTTACAGTATCCGTCATCTATCATAGCTCACCCAGATCACCTACTCCATAAACAAAGCCTTTTAATCATGCTATCTGCTTTTTAACTGACGCTCAGATCAAATGGTGCCGCTGAGAGGGGAGAGCCAGCCAGCTCCTCCTGCTCTAATAGCAGAAGCAGTTAAGTGCTCTAAAGCCTGGGAGCACTAACGCTCTCTGATCACTCGCTTTACGAGTGATCTAACGTCACCGCTGGAATGTGTAGAGGGGCTCTGCTATAATAAAGTCTATCAATGGACTGCCCACTGTAGTGCTCCACACACTACTCCAGCCTCCAGTACTCAAAACTGAAAAGATATATTATCGAGAATATTGTGTTCAACAGCACAGTGTGAGACAAATTCACAAATTTCAGCAGATCTGTGTTGAGCTGTGTGATAAATTGACTCAAAAAAGCTCCTTATTACCAATGGCCCTTAAAATGGCCCAAATGACTTATTCCTGAATTTCCCCATGAGCATGTGTAGGAGTGAGGTGGGGGTTGGTGGGGTAATAACAATGGGACAAAGAGAGCTTATTCACCTGCTTTCTTCCAGATCTCTTCGGGAACGTAGCCTGATACTGGCCTGTGGAGCAGCTCCCGGTGGATCTCTGACACACAGAAAGAGGAACAGGCTCTTCCGTTATAACCCGCCTCAATAAATCACCTCTGTACAGTACATGTGAATGTTTCATATCCTTTGTGCATTTCAATATCACAGTCACCCAATTAAATTTCAGCAATACATTTTGAAGCAGTTTGGCCAGCTTTCTTTTAACTTGTTTCCCTTTATTTGGGCAGTGTGTGTGTGATTGGACTGCAGTCACCTGTAGGGTTGCTGTCCTGGCTGGCGGGGCTCTGTTGCCTGGACTGGCTGGTGCTGCTACTGGAGCTCTTCTTCAGGTCCTCAGCGTCGCTGTAGCGGCGGATCCAGTAGTTGAGTTCTTCACGGTCGGCTTCCTGACACCGCCTCAGCACTGTCAGAGAGCGCCGCGTCTTCTCCACCATGTCCATGATGCAGTTCAGCAGCTGTGGATCATACACACGCTGAGTACACATGTGCAGCTAAGATCATCAGCTCAGTTCAAACAGCAGAAACAACCAAAAAAACAACAACGAGGCAATACCAAACAATTACGCTGCAAATCTGAGAGCTCGTCCAGCATCTGCTGATCTGTTGATATGTTTTATGCGAGATGCCCATGATGTGCCGAATGTTTAGGCAGCTCAAAATCCCGGACAGTTCTAAAACCCTGGCCGGATGCAATTTCCAGGTCTCAAAAAGAGGACATGTCCGGGGAAAAGAGGATGTCTGGTCACCCTAGCATATTTTCACTTCAAAAATCAACAAAGCAATTGACTATGTGGACACATTCACACAAAAACACATTCAGGAACCGCCTTTTCTAATCTGATTTGTGCTTTTATGTTAAATCTCTACTTCTTTCTGACTCACATACACACATACATACATACATGTACGTGCTTTGAATAGTAATAAAAAAATGTTATTACTTTTCTTACATGGTCAAGGTGCTTCCACTCCTCGGCCCATTCTCTGTCTGTAAGTCTGTGATCAATGACCTCCTCCTGACGTGCGCCCCCATGCATCCCTGCGAGAGACAGAGAGAGAGAGAGAGAGAGAGAGAGAGAGAGAGAGAGAGAGAGAGAGAGAGAAGAGAGCGATCAAAGTGAGGAAAGAACTGGACTCTTTATTATTTGTACCATGATTTCCCATTTCTCCTACTGGCCCTCAGCAGCGGAGTCGTTTCTGAAACCCGTCTGTTTCTGTGCTATCATTCAGGCCCTCTATGACACTCACCATCGCTCACACACACTTGCACACTCTTCATCACTCACACTCCGCACTCTCCTTCCCACATATACTCTCATTTCTCACTCTCCTCCACAGCACTGCCCTGTGGGCACAGTCTCTCTCTTGGTGGAATTAGGCCTGCCAGGCTTAGATATATCTCATTCATACATCATAGAGAACATGCTTTCATATTTTTAGCACATTTTTAGCCCTATTTGGATCGGATTTGTCAAGCTAGT
>JBBPCX010000147.1:19361449-19378973 GCA_037974365.1 Hydrocynus forskahlii | reverse complement strand
GATTGGGGGAGAGAGAGAGAGAGAGAGGAGAGAGAGAGAGAGGGAGGGAGAGAGGGAGAGGGAGTGAGGGAGAGAGGGAGATTAAGAGAGAGAGAGAGAGAGAGAGGGAGAGAGAGAGAGAGAGAGAGGGAGTGGGAGAGCGAGAGAGAGAGAGAGAGAGAGAGAGAGAGAGGGAGAGGAAGTGGGAGAGAGAGAGAGAGAGAGAGAGAGAGGGAGAGGGAGTGGGAGGGAGAGATAAAGAGAGAAATAAAGGTGAGTCTCCTAAGGAACATTTGCAAAATGGGATGAAATTGAGCTCAGGGTCGTTGAAGGGTAATAGGCCGAGACTGAGTCTGCTTACAGAAAGGTCTGGTCGGAAGACTGTCTCACACACACACACACACACACACACACACATACACATACACCACACACACACACACACATAACCATACACACATCTCTTTTGTTCTCCTGCTCTTTCTCTCAGTAAACCGCCGCTCGGCCGCTCTCCGGAGCCCCTCCCTCTGCGGGTTTTCCCCTCCCACTTGTGGGCGGAGACTTTCCTGAAAGTTCTCCCGGGTTCAGAGGTCTTTCATTTGCGTATGACGCCGCTTTTTAAAACCCCAGTAGTGGTTTTTACTATTATTACATGTTTTTAAAATTAACATTTTAAATGACAACCAAACAAAGCTCAGCATGACATCTGACACCTCGAGCACCAACACAATCCAGGGGAACTTCCATATAAGGAGCTGTTTTACAGTGTGGCGACAACTGACCATTTGCTGCGGCTCCGGCACGGATCCATGCTGCTCGTGTTCTAAGGGTTAAGCAGCTCATGACTTTTAAGGGCTACAAATACAAATTTTGATCTACAACGTCTACACTGTGAGACAACAACTTTTTTGGAAAACACTGACCGCTCACAGGCCGTGTGCCAAACGTCGCAGCTTATTCCGGAGATGAAATACATCAAGAACCCATTAGTGATTAATTACTGAGTCAATTAGCCAGCGCTAAGTGGCTGTTGGTGTGTCATTTAGATGTCAAGGCAAGCCCATACATCTTATTCACCCTTAATTGGGCAGATATGATGGGATTTTCGCTCGCTTTCACATTACAAGCCGCTAAGCCATTACGCCGTTTCGAGTGGAATGAAATATTTGGAGTGCGGATGCCGCGTTAATGACAACATCGATGTAAATGAGCGTTTGCTGCTTGAACAGCTGGTTGCGGGTCCGATTAGCGCCTGCAAACATGCAGCAGGTTCCGCTACCCCGCCCCCCTCCTCCCCCCAAGGACACGGTGGCAAGCTGTAATTGTTGACAGTCTCAGAGATAATTGTTCACATTCTTCATTAAGACCCAAAGAATAAACAACATAGCTCAGCCCGAACCCACGATAGGTGTGAAAACAGCCACCGAGTCATGACTCAATCTCCTCGAATACGAGGGTCATTACGGTGGCAAAAACGGAGCTGTGATCACAAAGTCATCTACCGTCTTCTCCGGCTCGTCATATCTCTCGGAAAAGTCTCTCCTGACTTTTCATGAGCTTCATTACTGGCCCTTGAAGATATAATTGTACCTTCTGTGCATACTAAGCTCCACATCGACCACGTCCTCACATCCGTAATCATGTACGTTTCCAACACAGTCCGTGTTCTACTGAATCTATTGTATATTTAGATCTCTTAAGAAATTTTAGCGAAATTGTACTTCTTGTGTCCCGGCGCAGTTCTGGAGGATCAGTTCTGCGTTTGAGGGCTGCATGTGGTTCCCTCGGCAGTGCTCATTAGGAGGCTGAGCCTGTCTTATTAAGCCTCATAAAAACACACATGTCCTAACAGATATACTCTAAAGGCACTTTTCCATAAGAATGCAGGAGCCGTGCGGTACCTAAACTATACTGCGATTGTGCAGAGAGTCTGACTCGATTCTCTCTACAGTTTTTTTTTACGGCCGGTCGTCCCAAAACCGCGTCCATGGAGTCGAACCGGCGGTCAGAGCCGCTTTTGTTATCGTGGTCTTTTCCTATGTGTAGTATTGTTTGATTTTTTTTTTTACATTTTTTCCTCTGCATTCTTCATCTGTGTGATGAAAACTGAGACCAGATAACTTGCTAGTGATGTCTTGGTTCACCTTCAGTTTTAAATGGCATTCCACTGACAAAGTCAAAGTCAAAGTTGAAGTGAACCTTACTGTCTTCTCACCTAGATACAGTATACAGAGAGACGAAATGGCTCCACAGTGTTCCACAGTGTACATATAGTGCAACAGACATCGCGAAACAAAACAGTGCAAATAAGAAGTATAAAATAAGGTAAGGGTGAGATTTAACCTGTCCTGAGTGCGTGAACAGCTCACTGTGAATTGACACCCTTATCAAGAGTGACTTATAATCACTAGCTACAGGAATAGTCCTCCTAGAGCAACTGGGGATTAAGTGTCTTGCTCAGGAACACAATGGTAGTAAGTGGGCTATGAACTTTGGGGTTATTAGGTTCATATATATATATGTATGTATATATACAGTCGTAAACAAAATTATTCATACCCCTGGCAAATTTGGACTTAGTTAGTTTTATTCAACAAGCAAGTTTTTCTTGACTGGAAATGACACAGGTGTCTCCCAGAAGATAATAAGACGATGTACAAGAGGCATCATTGTGGAAAAAAATATTTCTCAGTTATTATTTACATTTGAACAAAAAGTGGCATGTCCAACATTAACATGTTGCAAACTGTCACAGTCTACGGGAAAATACCAGTGGAGACATGCAAAAAGCTCGTCAGCAATTATAGGAAGTGTTTGATTGCTGTAATAGCCAAAAAAAGGCTTTTCTATTGATTATTGAGAACGGTATGAATAATACTGGACCTGCCACTTTCTGTTCAAATATAAATAAAAGCTGAGAAATATTTTTCTCCACAATGATGCCTCTTGTACATCATCTTATTATTTTCTGGGAGACGCCTGTGTCAATTTCAGTCAAGAAGAAACTTGCTTGTAACTAAGCCAAAATTACTAAGTCAAAATTTGCCAGGGGTATGAATAATTTAGTTTACCACTGTATATATGTCAACATACACACGTGTGTTTTGTCTGAAGTAATTTCTAAAAGGATGAGTGTCATCAACAAATAAAAATCCTTCTATTACAGATCTTTACATTTAGTGATGTCCAAACATTTCAAAATCAAAGATAGTAATCTGGAAATTATTAAATGATACAATTCTAATAAGTCAATAGAGTATGTCCCCATTTTTGCCAAAAAAATGTATTGCGCTATTTTAAAATGCTAAAAGTTTCCTTGTTGTTTTTAATATCTTTTAATTACTGTGTAAATAGCTCCTCCAGTCACATTTGTGTATTCAGTATATTTTTCAGCTGACAGTCATTTTGAATTCTATTTAAAACTACATTATAATCAAATGGTGATGAAAGTAGAGAATACCAAGGGGCCTGGGGCGTTCGCGGAGCTCGCGGTGATTGGGATGGCGGAAAGTGTCTCTGTAGTGGTGGGCGATGGCCATGTCGTCCAGGCGGTAGTGCTGTGGCGGAGGCGGCGTGGGGTGAGGGAGGCCGTTGGGCTGGTAGGAGAGCCCGTTAGAGGGGCTGAAACGCTGCCCGGGGCTGATGGTGCAGGGCCGCTTGTTCGGGTGTTCTGGGTGCGGCGGCTCCCTCTCAAAGCCATTCTCTTTGGTTCTGGGGAGAAAAGGACGGAGGGTAAAAGAGAGATAGAGAGAGAGAGAGAGAGAGAGAGAGAGAGAGACAGCATTTTGAGTACTCAGAGAACACTCAGCTTGTTGGGCTGTGTTGAGATTACATTGGAAAACTGTTGAAACTGCTCCGAGGTCAAAACGGCTTTCTGTCACTTCCACAACTGAACATCACGGCACTTTTCAACAAGAGACGGAGAGAGCTGTATTCTCACAGTAAAGGATGTTTTGATGGTGTGTGGTCTGAAGACCTTAAAAGACGTTCACTCATATGAGTCGAAGCACACTTGACACACTCGACCCTGCACAACTCTCCTGGGTGGAAACCCCTGGAGCTTTCGCACTACAGTATCGTTCACTCCTTTCATGTGTCTGTGACTGAAGTGTGCACTTGTCCTGATATGTGCAGGTGTGTGTGTGTGTGTGTGCATGTGTGAGGAGGAAGTTCTGAAGTGTTCTGAAGCTCCGCTCCCCATTAGGTGGAGTTCCCTTTGTTACCACTCAAACAGACTGAACGTCCTAATGAGCCACTTTTTATGGTCTCCTAATGCTCATCCGCCACACTCCTTATGCTCTATAGAGCCCCTCCCCCCAGCCCACACCTATGAAACATCACTACCCTTCCTCCAGTCTCACACACTACAGCTTCTGATTCAGAGATCTGCTTTCTTTCTTACGGGGTAAAAAGACTGGAGCTCAGTAAGACTTTTGCCTTTTTTCTCCATAAGCCACCACAGAATGCCATTTTAAAATATATTTTACCAATACCAATACTGGCACTTAAATACAGACCCAATACTGGCAACAGACAATGCAGATACCAGGATGTGCATATGCGCTATAGAGTGGCACATTACATGCATGCAGTAAACGGACCAAAACCGAAACACACAACATATCAGAAGTGGAACATTATTTAGACAAAAAGTAGTAAAACGTTCACAGCAAAATCTCTAACACCAACTGATTAGGTGATATACCAGCTGAAGTTCTTAGAAATCAAACCTTTACTGGTATGCCACCATTAAGAAGAGACAGACATCATACAAAGTGTAAACACACCTTGGCATCTTATCTGTATAATATGGTATATGTATATAGCTCCATTCTCCATACTACATTCTCATGATCAGTCATTTTAAAGATGTCCTGAACCTAGGAGCTCTTCGAAAAATATCCATGATGTATTGACCCAAGCTGCTCAAGTTCCAAATCCCAGCACATTTCACAAAACTGAATTTTTTTTTTCTTTTTTAAACACAAGTCATCCCAGGTATTGCAGAAAATCTCTTAAAAGCAGGATTATAATTTCAGACAGCTCACAAGGAAATCTTCTTTCTCTGCATCACAAACATTTCTGTTGCGTCTTGTTACACAAGAGATTCAGTGGATCTAAGCTGAACCCATTTAAATTCCAGTGCTCCCCCCCACCCCCTTCACTTTTCACATGTATAGAGACCATGCAGCACAATGGGATATTTTTATTCAAATTGGTGTCCTCACATATTTCTCTTCTAAACGAAGAGAAAAGCACTATGCGTGCATTCTCCTCTATAGGTACGCTTTCCAGCCCCTTTGATATTAATCAGCCTGTGGTGACCCTACGTTGTACTGCGTGATTAAGAACGGTGTAGATCCCATTCAAATTCCAATATTACGTTTGCTCTCCTCTCAGCTCGTAGTGCAGCGAGGCGAAGCGAGGCGTGCAGAGCTAAGCAGAAACAGAAGCGCTTAGCCAGCCGGATGGGAACTCGGCCTCATCTGTATGTGTTATCAGCCATTCCCCCAGGCTCACCTCGGCAGGCATTTGAGTTCCCGCAAATATGCAGGCATTTCAGAAAAAAATAGAGGAAGACCGCATGCTTGGTGCCCGTAGCCATGGGGACTTGGGGTGATATGTATTAATATCAGATCCAATTTTTAAATAAAAAGTACATTTTATTTATTTATTTTTTTCAAGCCTACAAAGCTGGAAAATCACTAGGGGTTGCTTTGCATAGCTAGGTAAGGCACAATTCATCGCAGTTACACCAGAGAGCTGGACATAACTAACACATGGGAAATTAAAAAACAGTTCTCCAGACATGACCAATTTATGAAGCACACAGAAGTGCGCAATTAGCTGATGTGCTAAAGGAGTCTGCTGCTGATTGCCACTGAAAACGCCAGAGACATTTTTAATGCAGTGCATATGGCTGGATTTTCTCCTCACATTGGCAACAGTTTGGTGAAACAGGAAAGAATCAGCAGTTTAAAGCGAACCGTGGCTAAGAAACAAACGCTGAACCGTTACAACCCTAGAGGATGTTATTTTATATTCTATATTTTTTTCCTCTCTTTTTAAATCAGACATGAAGATAAGAGGCTGCTTCAGTTTTGTAGTGCCAAACCTAACTGGCCTGCACGACTCACTGCACCTTCAGTAGACTGAGTAATGGCAAGTCACTATAGGCTCTGAGTCGCACCTTCATGCACCCATGTGTGCACGCACACGCACACACACATACACACACACGTTTTTCTATATTCTCCAGATGTGTCTATCTCAGATTCTCCTCCTTGAAAAGCAAGGTTCTGCCTCATTAAAGTGAGCTGCAGAGAAAGTAAATGGTGCATGACACTGCAGTATCCAGAGTGGTTCACAGTACGCCCCAGCAAAGACTAGCCTAGCTCATCTTCAGACATCCCCTTCTGATCCAGCAATTAGACTTGCGGTCCTCTAGGTCCTGTCTTATGCTTCTTTCAGGATTTCATCTGGGTTGGGCTTATAAAAATGCAGGTGTAAAGGCACTCGCAACACATTTAAAGCAAGTTTAAATCGAACTGCTCACATCACTTCAGGAGGCGATGTGAGATGCCTCTTAACCAGATGTTATATGATGGTGTACAGGCATCTGTTGCTCTAAACCTGCATTTACCTCTCTACCTCTCTTCCTCAGTGTATCTCACCTGCTGTCTGTTATTTAAGTCTATATACATCAATCAAACTAGCACTCTGCACCTCACACCACATTCTCTATTCAAATACACTGGCACACTACGGATCTTGTTTATACTTGTAATATTTATTTGAAATTTTTTGTATATGTTTTTATTACATAGTTTATTCTTTAAATTGTCTCTTTAATTTACTTTACTCTAACTATATTGCACAGTCTCAAGGGGCACATTTCACTACTGTATGTGACAAACAATCTTGAATCTTGAAACCACCTTCAGCAACCAAAACCCCTCCCAATAACTGAGCCTCTCTCTACTGTTCTGCTACAGTATGTTGTATGTCTTAATGCACATGGTCCATGACCACCATGAATAATACAGGAGCTCAAAAAATGCCAAATGCCTCTGAAACTAAACATGAGCTTTTAAAATATCGTTCTAGACAAGATTTTCTCTCTGTCTCTCTTTCTCTTTTTCTCTCTCTCTCTCTCTCTCTCTCTCTCTCTCTCTTTCTCTCTCTCTCTCTCTCTCTAATTTCAGCTCCAGTAGTGCTGACTGACCTGTCTGGCGTTCTCCTCTTGCCGTTCTCGTTGACGTCAAGCAGCAGCTCAGAGGAGTCAACGGGGGAGGTGATGCTGGTGTCCAGCAGCAGCTGCTCATGCTGGGCCAGATACTGCGCCGGGTTCTGCTTGGCCAGCCGAGCACAGTGCAGCAGCTCCCTCTGCAGTAGCGGCAGGTTGGCCTGTAGGGGGAGATAGCGGTTAGCTCTGGCACAGCACCAGACAGACAAAGACAGCATGTCACAATGCACTTGGCCACATTCCAGTGTTTTTACAAGCATTGTTTACCCATTACAGTGATTGTAGGGAAGCTCTTTGGAGGTAAAATGTGCGGAGCCACAGGCCTTACTTTGGCGCTTTCTTGCTTAGCGTTGTCTCGCCTGTGACCCTAACCATGCATTAGTGCTCTCAGTCTTCCCACTGCCTGGCACCGGGGCATGTAAAAATCACAGTCAACATGGAAAGTGCCATCTTCAAAGCAGGTGGTTTTAGAGTGGCCAGCATTATCTCTCTTTCTCTCTCATTTCCTCCCCGTCTCTCTCTCGGTGCTGATTACTAGGAGGTGAGCTGGCTTTCTCCAAAAAGCACTCGGAGGCTTTGCCACTTCAAAGCGGTGTGAAAAGAGGAGCATTTTTACGGCAGATGAAAGGTTTTCATAACTCCCCATCCAGAAAACAGTGTGGGCATTACAGCAGCCAAACAGCATATGAGGCAACTGTGCAAGAGTACTCTCTCTTTTACTTTCCTTTTTTTCCCTCTCTCCTTCTCTCCTCTGTCCATAGTCAACCAGAGTGAGCCATTTCAAAGGAGTCATGCCTACTAGGACAACTCTTTGAAAAATATGCTGCCAATGTACTCGTAATTTCATTCCAGAGCCCACTTTTGGTTGGTGCGTTGCCTCAAACTGAGAGGACACTATCTAGAGTATATTATGGAAAATAAACTTCAGTGGTGCTAGTGACACGATCCGGGAAGAGGCCGCTCCTGGTCAGTGGCTGGCTGAGGTAATGGTGCGTTAACAGCTCACAATGGTAATTACCAGAGGGGAGAGAGATTGCTTTGACTCCAATGACCTCAGACTTTCATTAACTGGAGGTCATCACAATTAGTGACAGGTCATCCTCAGAGGCAGCTCATGTAGTGAATTATGTATTTTGCAATTATGAGCACAGAATTTCCATCCACTAGCCTGTTCAAACAATTTACTTACGCACATTGCTCTAAGGCTGTGTTCAGAATATTGTAATAGCAAATATATTGACGACAAGCTCATGGTGATACACATAAAGACACAATGACACATTCAAGTCAGAGAGTGCAATGTTTATACCAACCAGAGCTAATCTGTCCTCTGATAGGTTTATGTTCTTTTTTTATTATTATATGTAAAGTAATATACTGTTTGGTTACATGATTGAAGCGCTGCTTCATGTTGCAGAGCTGGTAAATGCTTAGCGGATGCTGTTGTGATCTATGAAGGGTTTCCCGTACACAGACTTATTTGTGACTGCCCCCTCAATATCAACACTGACCTCATTCTCCTCCCCAGACGACAACCGCTAGGATACAGCTGGGTTGCCATGGTTTGCTCATTGTAAACAGCAGCCAGTGGCTAGTCAATATTGACTGCTTGTGCAAGAAGATAATGTGCAAAATTTCACAGTTTTTTCCAAAATGTGAAAATATGCTATCGTGTTGTGTATCATGACCATTAGCACTGCTGCCAACACCCAGCCCAACAGCGCAAAACCACCTTTCACTTCTATCCATAATCTATATGAAAGTACTGCTGAGAGACATATATTGTTTTATAAATGATGCTTAAAAGCTCTGTGCATCCATTAGCACATGGCTAGTTGTTCTAACTACTGTATCAAAGGGAAGCCACAAAGCAATGAGCCGCATATCAGTTTAATCCTCACTTCCTCCCACTGCTACCATGTGGTGGAACACTACCCTTGCCCTGCTGTGTGTGTGTGTGTGTGTGTGTGCGCGCGCTTGTGTGTGTGTCAGGACAGGCTTTGGCGTTGCACAGAGAAAAATCTTCATACTGCAGCAAAATCTAACATCTAAGAAAACAGCCATTTAGAGAAATCATATACACAAAAAAACTATCAACACAAAGGCAGTCAGCTGGTATTGACTCCAGATTACATCATTAGCATGGTGCGCATTGCCCTTCCAGTAAGCACTTCCCCGCAAACCCAACACTGAAGGGAGGGTCGTTAGATGACATTAGCCTAATGAAAAAACGCCTCTAATGCACATTGTTGCAGCTGCGCTTCTGTGCACTTATAAAAGCCCCTGTTCCCACAGCCATATGGTATTTGTCATTAAAGGCTCCTTTGAGAAAAAGCACTAAAATTAGATGAGAGAGAGGGAGAAGGAGAGAGAGAGAGAGAGAGAGAGAGAGACAAAGAGAGCGAGAGAGAGTGAGAGAGAGCTAGACAGAATGAGAGTGAGAACACAAGTTGCATCTTTGATAGAACCCCTCCTGACTGGATGATACAGTAACCATATGGCGTGGCGCGGAGAGACAGAGCGGGAGGGAAGTGTCCCTGTATGCTTCCCTGCATCCGTCAGCGACCAGCACAACCCCTAATGGGACCAATTTCTGCAGTGCACAGCCGCCTAGGGCTGCCAGTGGACAAGACGGAATGCTGCAGAATGCCACTCGGCGTGAAAGGGGCCATGTTCTGCGCTCATCGAATGTGGGGACCCCATTCCATCATACTCTTGTGTAGTAAACAACCTGGACATGAGCCATTCCCAACAACTGCTTATTTCACTGTTAAAGCAAGTGTGTGTGTGTGTGTGAGTAAAACAGACTGGGAGCATGTGCAGATATGTGTGTGTGCGTGACAGAGCGGTAAGGAGGGATGGTGAAGGGGGGGAAGGGAATGAAGGTTACACAAAGAAGGAGGTGTGCTGGTGTGCTGCATAACAGCTGTCATTTCTAAGCAGATGAGGATGAATGAGTCCAGGTTAAGAGCGGAGGATTTAGCTGTATTCAAACACTGCATGTGACTGGCTTATCAGAAATTTCATGCAATCAAACACTATCTGTTTAAGGGGTGTAATAATTTACAGATTTCATGACTGGGTTGTACACGACATTATAAATTTTTATACAAAAGTGAAATACATTGTTGTCTAGTTATATGATGCACAAGGCAGGTTCACAGAAGGCAAGCAGACGAGGGGTTGCGGACTCGTGGGTATTGTGAGTTGCTGGGTGTTCGGGGCTTGAGCAATTAAGAGGCCAGTTAGGCAACAAATAAGCTGCATGTGTGCCACAGTGGACAAACGTTAGTTATTTCATATGCATATAGATAATGAACTCTACATAAACACTAAAAAACGTCTACAAACTGTTTTTCCAAGAAGCGCTGTCTGTCAGCATCACTCAATGCAAAGCCCTCTGTGTGGTGCCGCAGGTGATTTCTAAAGGTTATGTTTAGCCTGAAAATACACTAAATACTTACCTCTATTTTCTGACATTCAAACATTTATTTTTTGCGACTGGGTTCGGGCTGGAGCCTGATGATGGGGCTGGAGCCTGTTGCTCAATGTTGCGGGTGATGCGGTGACATACTCTATGCTAGTGGTGCAGATAGCACCGGTTACATGCGGGCAGGAGCAGATAAGGACCATAGCCCAAATAAGTGGGTGCAGGTGGACAGGCTGCCATGATACCACGTATGATCCCACATATTGATGCGGGGTGGGAGATGGGTCTACAGACATTAATGTTAATAAGAGCGTAGGAAACAAAGACCGGTGTTAAACATAGATACACACACATTTAACAAATTTCAGACTTTTGGCCAATAACTGAAAGACATTTTTGGCCATTGGTAAACATATCCCTACATCCATCCCTAGTTAATACTCCCAGTTTATACATTCAGCATATCGGAGGACTATATTTGAGTCTCTCAAATGACATAGTGGAGTTCTGTATGGTCCAACAAGACTGATTTATTAGTAGCAGATATTTATTAAATAAAATCTATCACCGATCTATTGTGCTATCCAGGAGCTTCCATGTCCTAAATGAATGCACTACATTTTAATGTGACGTACTTAACACATTGCAAAATCAGGCCAGGATACAATTCTACCCGAGATCCATTTATTTCCCTAAGCGTTTCACTTTAAGTGGCCTAATGTAAACAGACACAAGCCACTCTGAGCCGTAATGAAATAAGTAGCCCAGTGACAAATGGAGTGGGACCAGGGCACAGGCTGGTGTTCCTCCAGAGCAGCGCAGCAGCTCATGTTGCTCTGCTAATGGTTTCAAACGTGCACTGCCCTCCAACATCTACCATGTGAAGAAATCGATTATCAAACAATGGACTCCATCAGGCATAAAAGAGCACATTGTGCTGGGAGCCAGACCGCTCTGGCACATTTACACTGGGGGCTTGTGTGGGTTCACATCCCTTATTTCCACATAAAATATTATCCCCAAAGAAGAGAGAAACAAAAATTAGGTCCCAGTGAACAGGAAATTCAAGGTCTTTCAACTCAGGAGGGAAACCATGTATCCATTTATGCCTGCTCCTTTTCCTCCCTGAACACAGAAAAAGCGAACTAAGAGAAAAATGCACATCTGTGTCTCAGCTTCAGAGCTGTTTAAATGCTTTCCAGATCGCTGGCTTGTGCAATACCTTCAGAAATGGGATGACAAAAGGTCGGAGCGGGAAGTTCGTTGCTTCTTGCAGCTTGGAGTGGAATTCCTCTATGGTTAAAGTGGAGTTCTACAGAGAGGGAGAGAAAGAGAGAGGGAGGATAGAAGAAGCACACGCATGAGTACATGTGGAAAACATTATATGATAATATTACTTATTGGAGGCAAAACTATATCCTGCTGCAGATTGAATGATTTGCAGGTCGAATGGGAGGCATATGGAAGGCCACGAATGTGGATGTTTGCCTTCGCCGCTCCTAATGTGTGCAAATATTGACTGTACCATAAGTGTGAACATACGTGCGCACACACAAAGTTGTGTGCAAAAGTTTAGGGACCCATGACACATTTTGTTTATTTCCTATGTGAAAACAATTCCCAACAAGGACATTTCAGTGCACATTTGCTGTTTATTTACTGTATTTATCTCACTGGAAAAAAAGATAATATGTGGGCTGTACAAAACATTTTATATTATTTATATAAATAAATTCTGCACTAAAATGTGATATTTAGCTTTGTAGAGGATGTGCACCAACCTTAGATAATCAACAAAATATGTCATTTGACTGGGTGTGTTTGAACTTTTGCATGTAACCGCACATTTGGTAACAACATGTCAGTGCTAAATTTCCCACTGCAAGTGAATGGTGCCTCTGGTGCCTGCCTTAAAGATACAAGATAGCACACATATCAAACATGTATGGAACAGGCCGACGGCCGCTTTACATGGGGGTGGAGGAGAGACGGTTTGATCTGTTTAATAAGGATATTGCTTCTTGCTAGACTCTGATCTCTGCCGAGCTGGCATATATCGCCCCTTCTAGCTGCTCTGTGCCTGCCGTGCAACTCCTATCGCAATGGAAAAAAAGGGGGGAGAAATGACTAATTTCTATCTCCCACTCTCGCTGCTCTATCTCATTTTAACAGATTGACAGGATGGTGACACTATTTTCAATTTTCAAGATGTTATTTCCAAGAAGGAGCGTGAAAAAAAAGAAAAAAATGGGGAAGCGAGAGACAGAGAGAGAGAGAAAGAGAGAGAGAGAGAGAGAGAGAGAGAGAGAGAGTATTGGAGAAAAATACACAGCTTTTTTCCTTATTTCCCAGACCTGAATTTTGTTACATTAGGCTTACATCTGTTCGCCCAGATTGCAGCGGCCTGTTTTGACAGCCAGAAAGCCTCCTGAGCTTTTCTCCAGCATCGCCGGCGCTAATTAAGTGTGTCACTCTTTTCAATAAGGCAGAGAGGGGAGCGTATTAAAGAGAGCTATGGAAGCCAAAGGGACACAAGGAAGCCTCTGCGTGTAGACACTGTGAAAAATAAACAAACACACGCCAAAAAAGAGCCTTCCTTCAGAGAGGCTAATTAAAATGGCCCTCCTCCAGTACGGGCGCATGTATTTCTCCACCACTTATTTCATAACTTGACATTATTCACGGAAACATACCCATAGCCGTAGTTGCGTATTCTTTCGGCTGGATCTGAGGCCAGGTACAGTATTTCGCTGGCCCCAGCTGCAGATGTCTATATCCAATTGTTTTGGATGAGCTACTATTTTTTTCCCAATGCTTTTGAGGAGGATGAGACAGAGCCCTTAACACGTGAAGGAATAACAACACAAATCCATTTTGTCTTCTGTGTTGGCTTCTATGCGGCTGTGTCAGTAAGGCATTTTTTTAAATGGAAGCTCTATGTTACAGAATATGCTTGAATAAACGATGATCTTGGACACAGTCATGTCTAATGATCCAACCTATTCTGTCTAATGATGCAGTGTCCTAGAACAGTCATCTTCTATTGTCAGTGACTAATAGCATGCCATTAAATGCTCAGTCTGATAAAAAACAGCAGTGCGCAGACTCACCACGAGGCCCAGCACCAGCGTGCGGACGCGCTCGCCGATCTCGGGTGAGATGTCATTGCCGAACTGCTGCAGTGTGGTGAGAAAACGCTTCAGCTTGCTGAGCTGCCTCGCTCCACAGGCCGGCGGGAGCTGCTGGTTGGCAAGAGAGGAGGAGGACGATGATGAAGGGCCGTTGCTGAAAGCGTTGGGCGGAGAAGGTGCTCCGTTCAGGGCGGTGGGAGAGTGACTGGTGCCGTTTGTTACTGCAAAGCCAGGAAAAAGCAGTCATCACAACTAAGTATGACAACCAAACATGTCTGATGCTTTTAAGCAAGTCTAGTAGGATGTTTTCCAGACTTGGCAGGTTTGGTTTCATTAAGATGAACCCTGGTGTGACCGTTCTGTTATTGTGCGAATGCTACCAAGTGAACTCTGGTGATGACCAGAGATGCAAACCAAGACCCCCTGGGCAGGTTGAGACCTTCTGAACAAATTTAGGTGTGCTTTCTTTGAAGTATGAACATAATATGGATTGAAGACATACAAACAGACCAAAGACAGGATGAAGCATCATTTCCTCTCCGCATTGGTTTGTGCAAAAGACAAATTTCGGATGCTGTTTTGATACATGCGTGTGTTTATCATCTCATCATGAGCTCTGTAAATATAGAATATTGAGTTTTGATTATAAAAAGAGCCTGAGGCTCTTCTAAAGCCATTATAAAATACTCAGACACACATGCCTGAGAACATCAATTATTAACACGCTTAGTTTTCTCAGTTTTGTAAAAGCACTGAGCCTCTTGAGGCTGAGTTACAGGAATTGCACCCGGTTTTGTGTCATGCAAAACCACCAGAAACGCATGGCCTCTTGTGGTTTATTGCTCTACAAGACAAATAAAACAAGAAATAAATAAAACCAACAACCCCAGATACAACAGAGAACAGCATAATTCAGAAAGTTTGGTGGAAATGATCACAGCCATTACTGTATGCCATGAAATCTGCTAAATCAGTTGTGACTTGTTTCCTGAATGACTTTTGTTCCAGTCTTTTGGTTTGATGAAAAATTGTGTCAATTTGAGCGACAAGCAAAACAGATCTAAATCACAACACTATAACGTTTTCTGCTTTGGTCCGGACCAAGGCAAACTGAATAACAAATATATGGGCTTAAAACCAAAGCTGTAATAAAAAAGAACAGTCCACGTATGATTGGTGCTGCCTGATAATGCTTTACTTCCTCAAATCTCTTGCAGAACAGCAGCATTTGTTTCCAATCAGCCTTGGTGGCCTTAAGGGTGTAGCCATGTGCTCTTGTACTGCACATCAGACATATGAAATGTAGCAGGGGAGAATGCATGTGGTCAAACGTGCCCTGTGTTATGATGTGAACCATACGCGAGGGGGGGATCCAGCATGGCGTCAACGTCGCTCTAATGAGATTAGGCTGTGTGATAGCCTCGCCTGCCTGGCCTTTCTCCAACAGTACAGAAAAGAGATACTTCAGCTGCATCTGGTAACAATTACATGGGGGGAAATCAAAGCGCTTGCTTTGTTAAACCTTCAGCATGTGTAATTAGAGTCTGCCTTTAAAAGGCTCCTCATTGCTTTGGAGCCAGCTTGCTTTTTTTTTCATAAGCGCTAATTGCAGAGTCTGAGTGATCTGTTTTTTAGGGATCTGGCACCAGAGAGAGAGAGGAGCATGTTAGCACCGCTGACAGCACAGCACTACTCAATTACCCTCAGTCAGGGTTGTGAGGGAGCAGTGAGCCCAGCTTTGATACGGAGTTGCTCAGGCAGTCCCCTGGGTTCTCATGCATGATGGTCTCTCTCAGACACCAGTCAGCAGCCTGCTGGAGCCAGCGGGGAGCGAGGCTGCTGCTGCTGCACAGCCTCTCAACACTGACCAGTGCATCATCAGCTGTTAACAGGTGGAATTTTTGGTGATGGGGGTTATGTGTGTTTGTATGTATGTAAAATGCCCTGTATGCCAATGCAGCTGACTGGATTTAGAATGTTGGTGTCAGAAAATAGCACCATCCAACAATTCAAACAACAAAGCATGTTTAATCACATTATTCTGGGTAGCTAATTGCAATTAATCATATTCATTTGATTTGCCCAAATGTGACTCGAAGGAAAGATTTTTTTCCTAATTGAAGGCATTTTTGTAGCTGTATTAGTGGGGAAAATAAGCACAATAAGAATGTATTTACTTTCAGTAATACAGTAACATTATGCAGGGTTTGCATGAATATGAGTCTAAAAATTCAATGGTTCCAGCTCCTCCTTGACTGTAGCCCCTCACTTTTGTTCAAACAGCTTGTGCATTCTTGTTACAGTGATCTCGAGAGGTAATACATTTTCAATTTGCTCTTGCTTTTGTTAGTTTGCTGCTTGTTGATTTATCTACTGAGCTCTGTCCAGCTTAGTCTGTCCCAAGCACAATCTAGCTATCCTTTGCATGCAGACATACGGAGAATATATGTTTAGTTTTTCTTTTGCAAATTCTGTTGTTTTTGTTTACAAGAAACATCAGATATTCAACATAAATGATACTCATTTATGTTTCAGTAAATTACTAAACTGATAACAAATACTAAACTGATAACAAAACAGTTATTTAAGGACAGAGAGCTACAGTTGTGGATTACATTAGTGCATAATACACTGTACAAGCATACATGCCTAAGTCTGCACTACTGTGCATGACCTGATATGCTCAGATTAAGAAAATGGCATTAATAATTTAATATTGACACGTTAACACATGAACTCTGACAGCACTAATAACCAGTATGATATTCAGTAAATTAGATCTTCATATTTTTGCTAAAAATTAAATTCTAAAGCCATTTTCAAAATCCTAGGTCACTGGAATATTTTTTGGTATTTGTTTTTTTTTTTTTAACGATTACAAAATGAACCAAAATAATTAAATCAAACTGACCTGATGTGATCATGCATTAAATCACTTAATTAAGTATCAGAATATTGTAATTAAATCACATCATTACAAGCTGTGAGATTAATATGTGTGCAAGTATGTGAGTGTGTGCTACTCACATGTAGTGGGCGTGAAGGAGCTGGTTCTAGGAGCTCCCTGTGTGCTGGGGGGAGGAGGCATGGTGGGTGGAGTTAACCTGGACTGTGTTTTCACGTCGGCAGGTGAGTCGGGCATGGTGGAGCGCTTCTCAGTGCGATCTGCAATGAAAGAGAGAAAGAGTCAAAGTCAGAGATAGCCAAAGTCATCTATGATGGCTATAACCCTCTTATGTTATGCAGTTATAGGAATACATTTTTCAGCCAGAATTTCAGAGAGAAAGAACAACAGAGACAATGACAGAGAGTTGGAGAGAGAAAGAGAGAGCGAGAGAGAGAGAGAGAGAGCGAGAGAGAGAGAGATGGAGCAGTTCTGAAGAGACCCTGGCAATGTCTCAGCAGCTGCTGCTCTTATACACCTGAGCTCCTGCAACACTCAACATTAATGTGTATTATATTTCTTCCCACTGAGTACTCTGAAGTTCCCACTAAAACCTATTAGAAGCAGTTCATTATTGGTTCATATTGGTCAATATAGTTGTGCCACGTTTGCTGAATCAGTGTGACCGTGACCTGCAGCTTTTAATTGTATCTGAAAAGCAAACAGAATTATCAAACGGCCATAACCTAGACTGCCTGAAGGGAAGAAGGAGGCGCAAAAGCAAACATAGAGGGGTAAAAATGGAAAGGAGGAGTCCTTGTTGCTATCTGATGTGGGCAGCTGGAACCGGGGGG